>APFE031054990.1:0-24895 GCA_000404065.3 Pinus taeda
TTTTCCCAATTTAGTTAATTTATTTTAATATAAAATATAATTTTTATATTTTTAATATTTTTTAAATTAAAAGGAAAAACATTTTAATTTTTATAATAATAATAAAAATAATCGTCGGCGGCCGCGGTTCTCTCAGTCTAAGTCAATGTGTTTTAAAAGAAAAATACTTTAGCTTAACTGCAAGAGAGAAATTTTTATCCATGAGTAAAGTTGTTGGTATTCATTTTTTTTAATATGTATAACTAAAAAATAACAAAATTAATTAAAATAAATAAATAAATGTAATAATCAATAAATCATTTTAAATGAAATAATTTAAAATAAAATATAAAAGGAACTGCCAAGTAGGCTTGCATGCACCCACTCTCCACAACTGTGTTTTCAACCACACCATGTTTTCTTAATTGCTTCTGTATGCCTCGATTGCTGCCCAGATGTCTATGTGCATGTTTCCACTACGCCAATCTGGGACATCGTGAAGAATAGCACAGCAAAAATACGAAGAAGTTGAGAGAAAATAAGAATCGGTTGTTCTGAATGCAAGGAAACAAAGTATACAATGGCATTGAAATGGTTGCATTATCTAATTTTATTTGAGGAAAATGTCTCCCCTCGAACCTTGGCTCCAAAATGTTCAGCGACAAAGCCTCAATCTACAGTATCAGATCAGGGTTGGCAACAGATTTCTTATTTTTCTTACAGGCTTGGCAACAGATTTCTTATTTTTCTTACAGGCTTGGCAACAGATTTCTTATTTTTCTTACAAAAGCAGCTTGGAAACAGATTTCTTATTTTTGTTATTTTCTTGAAGAGGTGGCCGAAAGTAGTTAAGATGGTCCAATAGTAAGTACCTGTTAAAATGGTCCAATAGTAAGTACCCCATTTTTCTCTTGAGATTTTTCTTTTATTGTTTTTGGACAATAAAACAATGTTATAAGCTAGATGCTTTTCACAGTCCAATACATCCCTACCAACCACACAAGTTTTCCTTACATCATGACTATATATAGTTGCTAAGTTCAAGTATCTGAAATCCAGAGTATCGGCAAATTTTTAGCCCAAAACTAATGATCAATAAACAATTCTTTGACAGAGTAGATTTGTAGGATTAAATGAACCAAACTAAAATCCCAAATATGTAAAACAGAAGAGAAAATAGAAAATAACAAATTTTGTTTTAAGCGGCCAAAAAGTGATTCTTGGAAAGATAAAAAGGGAATTAAAAGATTTACCTGGAACACAGCGCTGGCCTAAAGAGTTGCGGCCGCAGCCAAACCCTTGGGAGCCCTCCTGTAGTTAGATAGAATAGAACTACATAGAATAGACTTCTTTATGCATGGTTGTGGTTAATATGAGCGATTAATTAGCGCCCAAACTAAGATAAACTACCTCTACCTCTCCCAAATTATTTCTTCTTTGCTCAGAAGAAATGGATGGGCGGGGCAGCAAAGGGCTTGGTCGCGGCCACCTCCTGCAAGAAAGAGGAGATCAGAGGGGTTGCCGCCTTCCGAGGGCAAGGGTCCTCTCCCACCGTGCGACCACCTGCAATCATGGGATGGAACCACAAAATACTTTTAATAGTCGTGTTACCACAACTTGACAGACCTTGCTTTCCCTTTTTCAATGGCTTTATCCCTTTTTCAATGGCTTTATTTAGGCAACAAGGGTATGTGACATTTTTCTTGTTCCTCTTGTACAAGACAAGAACTATTTTTTAGTGATGGATAAAGATTTTAGCAGTCTACGAGATTTTATATTTCGAATTTAAATAACTTTATTTGAATAGTAGTTTTTAGAATTTAATACAAAATGTATAAAACAAAGAACCGTCAATAGATATTTCAACTTCCAACCTTCTTTCACTTTACTATTATCCACATTGTTTCTAACTCTTCATTAATCATAGATTCACTTACGAAAAACTATAATAAAAATGTATGGTCAAATCCTTTGACTATCTAAATTGACTTTAACCTGAAATCCCAAATCTAGATCATTGATTCACTGAATATTTCACAATCAAACGGATATGGGTGCGACCATCCATCTAATCAACAATCGAGATAAAGATGCCTTGAATAAATCACCAAACAAAGACCAAATTAAAAGTACAAGGGTTAGACAAAATGCTACAACATATCTTTTAGCTAAAGAAAACGTAGGAAATTACAGAGAATATACCAAACTCTCAGAAGATGTGGTCTAAGACAAACACAATGTACACAATATCAATAAAGCCTTAATCCAGAATCCCAATAAAAAAATGAATCACTTGGAATGACAATATACACATCAATAACGAGCAGAAATAAAACAATGAACCACTTGGAATGACAATATACACATCAATAACGAGCAGAAATTAGACCCCGGCACTAGAACGGGAATCACCGTTGTGAGAGTTTGATATTAACCCTTCACTCTGGTAGCCGTCTGAGAGCTGGAAACTTTTACGTATGAAATAAGTCTGTACAGGATTGAAAGAGAAAATTCCTTTGCATCTCCAAGAAAACAAACTCAGCCGTCTTACAGTTGGATACTTTTACATTGGACTGAAGTATATATAGTCTTGAAAGAGAAAAAATCTACTGCGTTTCCAAGAAAACAAAAACGTAACCAAGACCCAATCCAAAATTGAACCAGGTAAACTCATTTCCCAGATCTCCAGTTCTTTTCTTTTATCGTGTTTTCACTGATCATTCCAACTTTTTCTTTTTATTGATTTTATTGTTGGTGTATCTCACCTATGGCATGAAGAGAATGTCAAAATTATGCTTTGTGTAAAAGCAAATGCCAGGATCATCATAAAAAACAAAGTCAGGTAAGATCGTAGTTAAAATTAAAAATAAATTAAAATATAATAACAAAGTAACCATCTGCTCCAATACAATTCAGAGATAGAAGGTCGTCCGGCATTTGCCTTCAACTGACACTTTGGTGGGATTTTTCGCTTGAGTTTTCTCAGACGTTGTAATGATGAAAACAACTTCAAATGTTTTTGCGTGTCCCACATTTTTCAGAATAATATAGAAAAGGAATGTCTATAACGTTAGAGTATGAATATTCTATTGAATCTTCATATTCAGTTTAGAAATTTAAAATCTGAGTAGTTATATTTGAATCCAATAACTGTTCGGTGAAGTTACATTGAAAATTTCTCAAACAACTTAGGGATAAGCATCTTTGGAACATGGATTTATCTGATAGCTAATTACGGACCACAGTCGAATCTTTTACATTTTACACTTATGTTCACATTGCATTGCTACGACAACCTCATAATTTCCGCTAGTAATAACACCCAAGATTTTTTCGAGTATCAGAGTTAGAAAGGCTGAACTGCATGTTCAGGCACCTGTATTCCGACTGTAACTTGAGAGGTATGCACTAATGCGTTATCTTATAGTGTTTTTCTCTGCTGGAATTTAAATAATCTGCAACATTTGTGGAGAAGACTCAAAATTCGATGGAATTTTCTTGCATGAAAGTAGAGTCCCTGCAAGGCTGACGATAATAGTGATAAATCATTGTGGTGGAAAACACATTTTTGGTATTTTTGTCTTGAACTCGCATGCATTAATCATCTGCTTTGAACAAAAATAGTTGCAAGTAAATCTAATACCAGTTATCATCTTTGTAATTAAATTCAACCATTGTAAAATTTAAATAGAATCTAGACTATCACTATATAATAAATGTATATTACAGGATTGAAAGGTTGAGAACAGGGAACTCAGGGATATCAGAAGTGAAGTCTGGTCATTTTCAAAACAAATAAGTGAAATGTCGAACACAAATATGGTTCCCTACACTCGAAACCTACCTACTTTAATTAAAAGCAAACTTAATGGAGATGCATAAAAATTTATATATAAATTTTCTGAGAGCTAATGAAATATTATGCATATTATTCACAACAACACACTGATAAATAACAAAATCATTAAGCATATAATGAGTGAATCGAACTATATTTCCAAAGCTATCTCCTAAACTAAAAGCTTGATTACAGTAATTCGAAAAAGAACAATAATAAGTTTTAAATTCGAAACCACGCAAGAAAATTGGAAGACCGTCATTAACTGTCCATATATAGTATAAATAAAATCTAGACCCTATATTATGGTCGAGATCCGTCCACCAAAATTCTCAAAGAAATCGATGCGAACGGAAAACCAGAAATATATTATTTAAATTCGAAACCTTGAAAGAAAATTTACAAACACTCATTAAATATCCATATATAGTATAAAAAATAAAATTCAGATCCTATATTATTTAAATTCCAAACCCTGAAAGAAAATTTATAGACGCTCATTAACTATCCATATATAATATAAAAGTAAAATTCAGACCCTATATTATGGTGGACGGTCCATCAATAAAAAATATCAAAGAAAACAATCCCAATGAAAAAACCCAAAATATATTAGCGTTCTAAATTTTAAATTGCAGGTGGACGTCGTGATATAGATATAACTGAGGAACCTTGAAAACCAAATCACCGGATATAACCAAAAATAATGTATGTAACACATAGTCGGCGACCAATTTCCTGCAAGGAAGGGAACAATGGAGCTAGGTTGGGACTTCTTCCAGCACAAACAATGATATTAAGAACTCACTCATTGGGAGAACAAAGAACTTACCTGAGTATTTCACAAAGGGAGCAAGGGCATATACTAGTAGACCACCACTAGAAAGCATATTGAACGCTGCAAGCATACAGTGTAAATGCTTACTGTCATTTAAAAAAAATAAACTGAAAAACTAAGCGAGAGGTTAAATTATAGTCATTTACCACAGCATAATGATAACCCTGCAAGAGACCAAGAACCTATTTCCGTAATTGTAGCGGTATTTTGTTCAAAGAAGGCGAAGACAGTAAGTCGCCCAGAAAATTACCCTTGCGGAAGAAAGGAATACCCTTGCGGAAGAAAGGAATATAAGTTTAACTAGTAGATTAGTCAGACACTAGCAAGGATACCTGAACCAAACCAAATCTGGAAGGGTAGCAAGGATACCTGAACCAAACCAAATCTGGAAGGGCAGAATGCAGTGAAAAGTGAAGCTTAGCCGCTACCATGGTGGAGCTTGGTTGTAGGGTAGCGCTGACAGGAATGAATGGCGAACAAAATGGCGAGCACGCTGCCATATAGTATTTAGAATTGAATATTTAGAATTGAAGACCAACAGAAGACAAGTGGCCAACTGAAGACAAGTGGCTACGGCCATGCAAAATTCCTGTTGTGGAAGTTGGCAATTAAAGTTTGGATAAAATAACTTGCAACTTCAACCAGTTTACTTTGGATAAAATAACTTGCAACTTCAACCAGTTTACTTTGGATAAAATAACTTGCAGCTTCAACCACCTACTTAGGATAAGATAATATTACAAACTTTGTCTCCACAGCCTACTTAGGATAAGATGATATTGCGGCAATTTTTTTTGCATCGAACGACGTGAAGGCTGCAATAAGGCCTCAATTATTTTGCAAACCAAAAACTTTGCTTAAAATTTTTTTGAATGAAATTGGGAGCATTAAACTTAGGTTAACATGCCAAATAACTGGAAAAAAAACTGGTCAAAGTATAAACTAATGCTCGGTCAACGATCTATCGATCGCTAATAGTCCCAGGCAAGGACTAATAACCCCAGAAAACGTGTTATATTGTTTCTTATTTTTTTTTAAAACTTTGATCTTTTGAAAATTTTAAACAGATTTTATGAAGTTTATTAAAGTTTTGAAAAATGAATATTTTGAGAACTTATATATATATATATAATATATATATATATATATATATATATAATAGATATATCTAATTGGTTGGCGACTAATTTTATGGGCGTATTCTAACTAATAGATGAATATGTTTTTTCACGGAATGTAACTAAACAATTTCAAGAAAGAATGTGATTTTTTGTTGTTTAAAATGTTTTTTGAATGCATAAATGGATTAGCACCCTCAAAAACCCCCAAGGGACTCGAATTCTACTAATTAAACAAATTAAACTCAAGTTTTAAATTTTGATTAAAATTAATTTAAAAAAATGATTGAAATTGAATGGTGAAATATAAAAATTCTATTAAAAAAAATCTATTAGCCAAGTTTAATAATAATGATTGTTATTGTAGTTTTGCACAACATAACGCCATGTGGATAGTTGCCAACCATAATTTAAACAAGTAGTTGCATAAAAAATGGACAGGAACATTAGTTTAAAATTATATTAAAGCGAGTTGTTTTTAGTGCGACTTTTTGGAAGCTTTTCTGGCGGGTTTTGTCTAATTTCTCTAAAATCCGGTAGATATTTATTGAAATCACAAGCTTGATCAGTAACCCCTACACATTCGAAGTGTCATAGGGGTTTTTCAGGCTGTCGAATCGATATATGCAATCAAAAAACCAATTTAGATAACACAAATCAAGATTTCATCTGAAATTTTCCACCGGATTCCGACACCAGAAAGTCTAAAAAATCGCACTAAAAATGACACCATATTAAAGTGTGTGTATTGCATATTAAAAGCAATACACCCTACCCTATTCTCCTTATAGAAGTAGGTCTTTCCCCTATCGAAAGCCTAGCTATGACTAGGCTTCTGTTGTACAAGCACAAGCTCAATAACATAGGAGATCATAGACTTCCGAAGCTAGCTTTAAATTCTAGCCAAAACCATCTAAGGCTCAAACAGGGGTGGTATAAAGACACGAGGGCCTGGATAAACCATTGGAAGATCAATGAGAACGATGCACTGCAAAACATTAATAACATTAAAAATATTGTTACTTCTAAGTTCAAAGAAAAAATGTGGTGTGAGAGAGATTTAGCGGCTAAAAGAAAATAGAGTTATTATAAGAAGGTCATCAACCCCACCCTAGAAGATCAAAAGTATCTCTCTGTTTTAGCTAGCTCAAAGAAGAAAATTAATTTAGCAAAGTTCAGAACGAACTCTCATGAGCTCCATAGTGAAACAGGTCGTTGGACAGTTCCTAAAACACCATGGACAGAAAGAATCAGCCATCTCTGTGGTAATAGGAACATTGAGGATGAAAACCACTTCCTCTTAGAGTGCCCCGGGTACAACAACATTAGATCTCAGTTTCATAATCTTTGTCACAATACTGACCTTCCTAGCCTTTTACAATGTCAAAATTATAATGAGCTTGGGAGTCTTCTCTCCAAGCTTTTTTTTTTTTTTTGTAGGCGAAGGTGGTACTTCTCATTTTCTATTATCATATCAGAAAATTACATCAAAATTGGTGGAACCAGCTACCCGACCACCAGGGGAAACCGAGTAGGGTGTCCACCTAAAGTTTTTAACAGCAAACCAAAAAAAGAAATACCACATTCTCTTTGTCCAGGCTAAATAAACATTACAGTCCTTCCCTGGTCTAATTCTACTGATATGCATATAGAGACTGTCTATTACAAAATGAGGGAAGTTGACTAAATTATCTAAATACCGCAAATTCATCAGAAGGAAGACAAGAACTAAAACTACTCAACTGCATTAGCAAGGATTGGAGAGTCCTCCTTGTTGCTCCTCTGCTGGCTGGCCTTGAGCAATTGCTGGATCTCATCTAGCTGCTTCCCTTGCATCTCCATGGAGATTTGCAGAATGTGAAGTTCACGCCTCAAGTTAGGAACACCCTGAGCCATCTCAGCCATTTCAGAAGCCACCTGCTCCAAAGCTTTGGCCAGCAACCGTTTCATTACCCAATAAATATGAAGGGATTGTTTGAAAAGAGACATCCTTCCTCTCGTATTACTAGGGTCATGAACCAGCAGCTCCCAATCCTCCATTTCCGACTTCGATTGAGCTTGTATTGCTTCTTCTTCCATATTTTGGATGATGCGCCTGATTTTAGGATTGGTATTTTGAACGTAAGCTCGTTCTGCCCGCTGAATTTTATGCTCAAAGGTTTGTCTGGCGTTCCTGCCAGGACGTCTGCTCGGCTCAGGTTCCTCTCCCTTACTGTCCCGAGCTTTGCTGGCCACGCTGTTCCGACCTCGGATTGGGGCAGTCTCGTGGACACCCTGGTGGATCCTCCTCCGACGCCCGCGCTGTGGAACCCGTCTGCCATGCCGGCTCCGCTGGCTAACACCCATGGCATACTATTCCCATTCATCGGCATTCATACTCTGGTCGCGGCTTCCATCCTCGTCTGAAGTATCTGGAATTTCAAAAACTTCGTCCAGGTCCTCTTCCTTCGCAACCCCCTTTCCTTTCCTGTCAGACTCCCTGGTCCGCGCAGCTTCCATTTCCTCCGCTAACCGAGCCTTCTTTCTTGTTTCCATAAATCCGTTCACAGAAGGTCGACCAAGAGTAATGCAGGAGGCACTCGGACGACTTGTGACGCCTTTCGTGCTGCTGAAGCTAACTGAAATTTTCTGAGGCTGGGTGCTTTGCATGCAGGTTTTTATAGAATCCCGGAGCCCGCTCCTACTATCAATCCGGTTGTCCGAATCCTGCCATCTGTTCCCGCGAGCATGGCATTTCCTATCAACCATCCTGTTGGATTTAATACTATTTACAGTCCCTGACATGTACTCGCCATTTCCACGCCAGTTCGAATCTATCATTGGGTTTATGTGAGGCGGAGAATTCCCCTCAGATTTCGTACCTTCTCGATGTGATCTCCCATGTCGATCACCGATCCCTTCTCCCAGGCCTTTCTGACGTTCCTTAACCGCCTGTCCTAAATTCTGTCCTTCCCCAATGCTCCGCACAAGTGTTACCATTCGCATGGGGATCCTAATCATAATGAGCCTGCGTGGTCTGGACTCTCCACGTCCCTCTGGTGCTCTAGCTCATCGCTCTCCACCTTTCTACCTTTGGCTTGGTCATGATCAGCCTTGATGATGGTTGCCAGGTCCATCCATTCCTAGTGCCCGCACACCGCTCTCCATTGAACATCCACCGAGCTGTCGCGGCCTCTGCATCCCCAGTTAGCCAAGAAGTCAGCCGCCCGGTTTCCTTTCCGCCTCACATGGTTTATTACCTTATACTCAATGCGTTGCAGGAGATCTGCAATTTCCTGAACTATTCCGGCTGTTCGCCAACTATTCATGAATTTTTCCCAATTCCGGCCATTGCAGAGCTTCTTCAGCATTTCCACCGCGATCTGAGAGTCCCCTATGATTTCGAGGTTGGAGTAGCCATTTCTTACCGCAATTCGTAAGCCTTGATGCAGAGCCCAGAACTCTGCCTCATTATTTGTCATCCCCCCCCCCAATCAGCAAAAATCCATCTTACCTGATTACTGTTGTCCCTAAGATACCACCAAGCCTGCTTTCGCCTGGGTTCCCCTTAGAGGCCCCATCGAAATTCAATTTGATGAAATTATCTTTGGGATAGCAGAATTTATCCGGGCTTTGGGTCCGCATCTCATGGTTGGGATTCTGTTTATGAAAAACCATTTCGAATTTTAAATTTAATCTGTTCAATATTTCTTCCTCCACCTGGTTGGCCTTCCAATCTTCCCCAACCCATTTATCCACCAAGATTGTTTCTCGCAGTAGCTTGATTTCTTTTCCCCAAATGACTTCCAGCTCCATTGCTGGGTTCTAGAATATCCTGCGATTTCTCTCCTTCCAAATCATCCAGAGGATAAATCCGGAGATGAGGTCCCAAGCTCTCTTGACTACTTTGCATTGAAAGATTTCCTTATTCCATTGGAAAACCACTTCATTGAATTCGCGAGGGGCATTTTCAGGTTTACCAAAAGTTCGTTTGGTATTTATCCACAGGGTCTTGGCAAAGGGACAATTTATCAGCAAATGATTTCTGGTTTCCCCCTCCGAATTACACAAATAGCATCTCGATGGGCCAATAAAACCTTTCTTTTGAATCCGATCCCAGGTGAGGATTTTGTTTTTTGATGCCAGCCAGATAAATATGGAGACTTTCGGCCACCAATTCCTTTCCCAAACTATTCTCCAGTCGGGGTTCTCTTCGATTCCAGACTGCGCAGAGGTGAGGAAGTAGGCCTCCTTAGTAGTGAACGAGCCTTTCATAGAATTCCCCCACCGGAGAATATCCCTGCCATTGCGAGCTTTAATCTTTCTTGACTCAACCTCCTTCTTGTAGGCTTCTTTGTGGTCCAAGCTGAACTCTCTGTCCCACTCCGTCAGATCCAACCATATTCTCCAACTTTCTTCTGGGTTATTGGCTTTCCAGTAGTCCCTGACGTGAGGTCTATCTCTTCCTATTCTGTCGCGGACCTGTTGGAGACCCTGAATGGAGCTTAGTCTTTCCTTCTGATGCCATTTATCCTCCTAGAAGTTAGCTTCCTCGCCACCTCGAATCTCCCAAAAGGTATGCTTTTCCACCAGATCCCTATTAAGACGAGCTAGGTCCCAGACCGAAGACCCTCTAGGGGTTTCCCTTCGCATTCAGATTTCCACTGCAGATTCAGGCATATTGTATTTTTCTTTCCATATAATTTTCCACAGATCATTTCCCCCCCTAAGCCATCTCCACCAAAGTTTCGCTCCCAACACCTTATTGAGAGTCTCAGGGTCCCTCAACCCCAGTCCTCCTTTCTCCTTTCTTTCAGTTAACTGGCTCCAGGAGGCTAAGGCCCATTTTTTCTTCTGATCCGCCCCTCTCCATATAAAATTTCTAATGAGCTCTCTTATCCTTGCGCAAATACCTAGGGGGGCTGCCATTATTGATAAAGGGTAGACAGGGATAGCTTGAAGGACAGATTTTGCCAGAACTATTTGGCCGGCTATATTTAAAGTTCTGAAGGCCCAATTTGCCACCTTGTTTCTTAGCTTATCTATAATTCCTTGCCAATTTTTCATCTTTTTGGAGGTAAAGTCCAAGATGTTGCCCAGATATTTAGTAGGAAGTTCGCCCCTCCTGAAACCCAAGAGTCTTATAAGATGGGCTTTGACCTGATCCACAGCGTTAAATATGAAGACACAAGATTTGTCCCTGTTGATTTCCAGACCTGAGGCCTCCGCAAAAAGATCCAAGATTTTTCTGAGGTGTTTTACCTCTTTGACTGTTGGTTCCCCAAAAAACATGATATCATCAACAAATTGCTGATGAGTTAAATGCAGATTATTTCCCCAAAGCTTAAGACCTTTTATCTTGTTTGCTTCTCTTTCTTTCTTGATGAACCGACCCAGTCCTTCAGCAGCTAAAATGAACAGAAAGGGAGATAATGGATCTCCCTGACGAAGACCTCTAGAGGCAGAAAAAGTTTTCGAGGGAGTCCCGTTCACCAGAATAGAAAAACTAGGGGAGGAGATCAAACTATGAATCCAGTCAATCCACCTCCTACAAAAACCGAAACTTTCCAGGACTTTTCCCAAATAGTTCCAACTTAATCTATCATACGCCTTCGACAGGTCTAATTTAATCATCATACCCTTCTATTTTTTAACTTTTAAGGAGTGAATAACTTCTTGAGTTACAACCAAGCCATCGAGGATCTGCCTTCCTTCAACGAAACCCGTTTGTTCAGCAGAAATTAACTTATCCAACAGGGGTTTTAATCTCTTGGCCATCATAGATGTTATAATCTTATAAATAACATTACACAACGCTATGGGTCTAAAACCATTAGCATCTTCCAGATTATCACCTTTAGGGATTAGAGCATAGAAAGTGGAGTTAAAGGCAGGCCATACCTTCTGGTTCATCCTAGATTCTTCAACCAGCTCCAGAATCTCTTTTCCCAGGAAGTGCCATCCTGCCTGGAAGAAGTCAACTGTGAAGCCATCCGGGCCTGGAGCAGTACCTTTCTTCATTGCTTTCACAGTTTCCTCTATCTCCTCTAAAGTGGCAGCTCTCATCAACGCTTTATTTTGGTCTTCAGTGACTAAACGAGGAATGGCAGAGCAGATTTCCTGGATTGCATGTATTCTATCAGCTTGGGGTTCACTTAATATTTCCTTATGATGATCTATAAGGACCTGTTCAATTTCAGCTTGCTCAACCACTCTGTTCCCATTCTTATCTTTGATAGAAAGAATCTTGTTTCTCTGTCTATGTTTGATCATAGCTTGATGAAAGAATTTAGTGTTTCTTTCCCCCTCCCTTAACCATTTTATTCTCGATTTTTGTCGCCAAAGAATTTCCTCTTGCTTCCTTCTTTCTTCAAGTTTGCCAAGAATTGTCCCTTCCTTACTGATGCTTTCCTCTGTTCTGCCTTCCAGAATCACTTTCTGCTGAAGAGTTTCCATTTCTTTTTCCAAATTTTGTTTGTCTTCCATAATATTGTCGAACTCCTTCTTGTTCCAGTTTTTTATTTTCTCCTTCAACTCTTTAAGTTTCAACTGAAACGTACGCATTTTTCCTTTGCCCTGAATAGTGCTTTGCCTCCACCATTCTTCAACTATTTTGATAAATTCAGGGTCTCTTAGCCAGAAGGCTTCAAAACGAAAAGGTATTTTTCCCTGGTTCACTTTAATGTCCACCTCAAGTCTAATTGGCCAATGATCAGACCCCAGGGAAGGCATTATCTTTGCTTCTATAAAAATATCCTTGTTCATGATACCTTCAGAAACTAGGAATCGATCAAGCCTGGAGGCAATTTGATTTTTACCCCCCCTCCTGTTATTCCAGGTGCAAATCCCGTTAATAGTCTGAATGTCTACGAGTCTGAGATCCTCTATCAGTTCATTGAACTTATCCATAAAGTGATCCATCTTTCTTATCCCTCCCTTCTTTTCTTCTAAAGATCTGATTAGGTTAAAATCGCCACCAATTATCCAGTCAACTTCTGGATATAACCTACGAATGTTTTTCATACTATTTAGGAAGTTTTCTTTTTCACCTGGAGAAGGAGGTCCATACACCCCTGAAATGACAACCTGCTCTTTAGTTCCTACTATTCTACCAAGGCCAGTAAGGATTCTACTCATACTGGTCCAGCTATCTAAAATGATATCATTCGGGTTCCACAAAATTGCAATACCACCTGCAGACCCAATGGCATCTTGTCCCATAACTTCATAATGCATTTTATTCTTGTCCATGATTTCTTCAATTTGTTGAACATAAATTTTTGTCTCCTATAAAATCATAATGCTAGGTTTTTCTTTTTTCAATTTTTCTTTCAAATACCTCTGCTTCCCCTTGCTATTCAGGCCTCTTATATTCCAACTGATCACAATCATTTAAAACTTTTGGAAGGAAGGGAAGAATACCTCTGACAGAGGTATCACTTTGCATGAGTTTATCAATGTTTCTCCCACAGTTTGGATAGTTTCATTCATCGGCTTCCGGCCTCGTTTCCTACTGCTTTTGCCAGAGCCATCCATTCCCGTCTGTCCATTCCCTTGGTCGGTTCCTGTCATTATCTGCTTGTCTAAGTTCTGTCCTTTTTTTTCCTTATATTTCTGAAATACTTCCTTGTACAGTTGTTTCTGTTTCTCGGGTATGAATCTGCTATCTAGATATTTCCATTCTTGGATTAGTTGTTTCATGATTCTTTCTTCCTCAATCTCCCCTTCAACTTGATTTTCCACCTCCATCGGGGATTGTATTACCGAATCCTCCATCTTTCCTTCCGTCTGTTCTCCAGAACTTTGTCCTAGGTTTACTTCCTTCCCTTTACTTTCGCCTGTAATATCCATTGGGGAATTCCCAGGGTCTTCGTCATCTTCCAGATTGACTTCATAATCTTCATTTTCACTCTGAAGAGCCTGAAACTTGTTTTGGCTTATTGTAATACCGGATTTTCCTTGAGGTTGGGATTTAGTTTTTTCTTGACTCTACCTCTTTCTTCTTGTGACCTGTTGGAAACCTTTATCAATCTCCTCCAATTTTCCTGTATGTCTCTGATGTTCCTCCTGATTTCTTTTCAATTCATCCTCCTTGTTTAATGGGCATTATCTATACAAGTGACCATATTCGTGGCATTTTCGGCATCTGAAAGGGATGTGTTCATAATCTACTGGTTGTTGCCACACTTCGTCATGATACTCCACCTCGACATGATCTGGGAAGGGTTCAGCTAGATTCATGTAAACACAGATCCTCGCATATGAGTTCCCTATTCCTTCCAAAATTTCGGGGTCCCAAAATTCATCAGGGAGTCCAAACAGCCTGACCCAGATTGGGGCTTCCAGCAGCTTTTCCTTTTCTGGGTTGTATCTCTCCTCCCAGTATTTCATGAATAAGCCTGCATTATTCATGAAATACGGTCCTTCTTCAAAGACCCTGTTTCTGTCTTCCAGATTCGTGAAAATAGTTGTGAAGAACCCTTGAGCTCCCAACTTCAGGTCTATGTGACCCTTTGGTTTCCACCTTTGGTCAATCCATCTGTATAGCTCTTTCTCCGGAGGCCAATATCCTATGAATTTGCAGATAAGGGCATGATCTTTCATGTAGTTGTTATATTCCTCAAGCTTGTTATTGGGGATAACATATCTTGGCCTTTTTTGTGCTCGTGGTAGGCATTTTCCTTTCATCCTTTTCTGCCACAGATTGCCCATGACTAGGGCATAGTTTTCCTGCTGATTCTGTTGCATTCCACTCGCACTATTCTCCCCTGTTACTACATTCTTGAAGGAGGGGATCTCTCCCCTCCCCGTAGGGTTTTCCATTTCCCTCTCAGCTCTTGTCCCTTAGAAGTTACTCCTGACAAAAACTGGAAAAACAGCTGCTTACCTGACAAGCAGAGGCACCTCTGACCTACACCCCGCCCCGACCTGACCGCTGCAACAAGTCTTCCCACATTCGCCGCCGGCTCGTTCCGTCAGCTGCGCCGTCTGCAAACCCTAGCAGCTCGCCATTATTCCCTCTACAAAATCCCTTCTCTCCAAGCTTTTTGAGCATAGAAATAAAATCTTAAATCAAAAGAAATTAGATATTACTTAAATGAGGAAAATAGATATAAAATTAATTATTGAATGTGATATCATTATTTCTAGAGTAATTTGATACTTTTTGTGTTGTTTATTTCCTTATATTTGAGCTCTCATTATTCTATTATTAAATAAATATAATATATTAATAATATATAATTGTTTATTTTTGGAAAAACATATTTTAAAATATAATAGATTGAAGAGAAAATTAAGTGTTTGAAATGTTAACGATTATAACATGTTTGACACTAGAATATTAATATTTTTATTTTTAAATAATTTGTACTTATTGTAGAATTTATGATGTAGTTTGCAATTGCTCATGATTTTTTAATCAAAATCGCAACACACAACTCTATTGTTATGTGGCAAGTAATTCACAATCTAGAACAATAATTTCATACATGCAATAAGATATAAGACAAATGCACATAATATTTTTTAGGGGAAAGAAATTTGCTAAAACAACCCTTGCATGTTTGCATTAATACGATGAATAGAGATATATTATAATTCTTTTGCTTGACTGAGCACAACCTCCAAGTGAAAAACCTATCTCTCCCCTTACTGAGAATCTCCGACCCAAACTTAGCCAATTTCTACTTCTTTTTGAGACCCTATTTTCTTGCACAATTCTTTGAGAAATTAGGCCCTTATGATTTAGGAATTTCTTGAAAATTGGTTACGCAATTCCCAAGGTTAATCATATGACTACATGGAACATGCTTGTACACTCAAGACTAGTCTACAACTGATGTTACACTTCCTTGAAATCTCCACTATAGTTGGGAAACTCTAATTTAGTACATGCACTAGATATTTTGGGTTGATTAATCAGTTAATTGGATGATCATTGAGTTTGAATGATGTTCCACTGCATAACTAACCTTCAACTAGTTCCTTCAATAGCTAGAACTAGATTAAATGAAAACAGCGTGAGATAACTGACTTTTATTGCTACAAATTAGTAATCACACATGTTTAACTGAAACTCTAACTCCTCTAGCTCTAATTTACTAAGTACGCTAGGTGACACAAGACATGTCACACAAGTTAAGTGCATCTAATTTGTCTATGGAAATTTGAATTTTCTCAATTTAATCAAGGAAAAATCAAATTGAGAATTTCTTGCTGTATTTTTCAACACTCCCTCTCAGCAAGAAAGGGATTATCAACCACCCCTATCGTGAGCCTATTGAACTCGAACTTCCCTCTTAACAAGGCCTTTGTCAAAATGTTAGCATCTTGTTCCTTTGTCTGAATGTACTGAAGTAAAATTATCCTCCTCTACACACAATCCCATAAATTGTGATATTGTATATCTATATGCTTGGATTGACCATGAAAAAAGATTCTCACAGAGATTGATGCAACTCTAATTATCACAATATATCACTGTTAGATCCATCATCTAACCAAATTATATGATAAGTATCTTGCTCATCTAGATCGTCTCACATGTTGCTTGACTTTCAGCCACGTATTCTTCTTCTGTCACATTCAATGCCATAGATCTTTGCTTCATATTGTACCAGGAAACAACTACAGACCCAACACTGAAAATTCCACTTGATGTACTATTTCTATTTGATGGGCTCCTCACCTAATCTACATCTATGAAGGCACACAAATTCACTCCCTCTATACATCTGTACCATAGTACAAACTGAGTAATGGCTCTGAGGTACCGTAAACCATGCTTAGTTGTTTTCCAAAATAATTTGGTTGGCCTAATTATAACCTGGCTCAGCTGGTTGACTACATAGAACATATCTGGTCATGTGTTCACAAGATACATGAGTGAACCCACTAGGTATTGATTAATGGTAGCATCCACTTCCTCAACTGAAGTGACATCCTCCTTCCTCTAGTTGGTTCCTAAAGGTGTCTCCATAGGTTTACAACTCTCCATGTAAAATTTTCGTTGTATCTCATTTTCATGCTTACCTTAAGAGGAAAACATTTCCCCATCACCTTTCCATAATTCCAACCTAAGGAAGTAGTGCATGAGACCCATGTCCTTCATTTCAAATTCCCTTGTAAGGTCCTCGCAAGATTTGATCACTTGTTCATCACTAGTTAAAATTAAATCATCAACATATAAGGAAATAATAAGCAATTTACCTTTTAGCAAGATATGATAGAGGTTTTCATATGCTTCACCTTTGGTGAAACCCAAAATCATGAGATAGCTATCCATCTTGTTGTACTAAGCACATGGTGCTTGTTTGAGACCGTACAATGCTCGCTTGAGTTTACACATATGAGACTCTCAATCAAATGTCTCAAAACCTTATGGTTGCTCGATGTACACCTCATCCTGAATAACCTCATTGATAAATGCTATTTTCACATCCATATGGTGGATATTCAACCCCATATGTGTATTCAAAGCAATAATTGATCTAATGGGTGAGTACCTTGCTACAGGAAAAAAGGTCTCCTCATAGTCAATTCCCTCAACTTGAGAGTATCCCTTTTCCATAAATATGGCCTTATACATCCCTATGCTTTCCTCGCCTTCCTACTTTACCTTGAAGATGGATCTGAAAACCATATCTTAGTTATATTATAGGCTTGGGACCATTTCACAAATAATTTTCTGTACAATGGATTTGTATTCTTCCAGCATTACATCAACCCATATAGGTTTCTTTACTACTTCCTTAAAAGAAGATGGATAAGTCTCTATAAGCTCGGTCATTAGAGCAATGTAGCTAGTGTACCGATCAAGTGACCTTCTCTTCCTATGAAAATTTCAAGGACCACCCACATTCTCCTTTGCATCCTACACAAGTCCCTATGCTTCACTGGTCCTTTTTCTGCCTTCTCTATATGGTTTTGCATGAGTAGTTGTCTCGACTCTTTGCGCCTCAATTTCTACCTACTCCAAAACTTCTTAATTTTCCTCCTTTAGAGCTGAAAATTCTCTTTTAGTGGGATCTGAAGATCCCTCTCAAGAGAGAACAACATTGTTTTATCCTTGCCAAATTTTACATCCCTTAGCAAAAATGTCATTCGAAGGGATGGAAACTACACGCAATAGTTGTGAGGAATTTTTTTGTGAACCACAAATAGCCCCAAATCTGTTGTCGATTCAAGCTTCTTCCTTGATTCTTTGGAGGCATGGGAGAAAAAGGAGGCTCCAAAAATTCTAAAGTGTGACACATCCAACTTCTTCACCTAGAAATCCTCCTCTGGTGTAATGATACCAAGAATTTGATGAAGACTTTCATTTTGCAAATAGACGGTTTCATTGTATGCATATAACCACAAGTGTAGTGATAGGCCTTGGTCATGCAACATCCTCCTCACTTCTCCAACAATTCTATGGTTCTTTCTCTCAGCCACCCCATTTCGCTATGGGGTGTGGGATGCTATCAACTCTCATTGAACACTTTCTTTTGAACAATGTTTTTTAAATTCATTTGAAAAATAATCACTTCCATTATCGCTCTTGAGAGCCTTCACCTTATTGTTTTTTTCTCTCCAAACCAGTTCCTTGAATTCTACAAACTTGGAGAAAGTATCATCTTTCTTCTGCATGAAGAAGATCCAACACTTCCATGACATGTCAGCAATAAAAATAAAAATAAAAAATTTCCTGGAAGTGGAGGCTATCGAGAAAGGGCCATAGACATTAGAGTGGATTCTTTCCAAGATTACACGTGCTTTACTATCCATATCATGGAATGTGGATTTTGTGTACTTCCTTAAAGTACATCCTTCGCATACATCATGTTTCTCATGTTCTCATTTGAGGAGTCTTATGGTTATTTGTTGAATAATCTTCAGGGATCCATGATGAAAATAGCCAAGTATTTTGTGCCAAAGTTCACTGACATCATGGCTCTGCTTTTTCTTTGCCTTTGTGCTTAATGCATAAAAATCTTCCACATCTAGCTTATATAGGTTCTTAACTTGAACCCAATCTTCTTCAGCTGTCTCATGGACATGTGTCTCAAGAATGCCTTTTGTTTGTTGAAGATCACATCATAACCATGATCTTCCAAAACTACAAGAGATATGAGATTTTTCTTTAGGCCCAAAATGAACATGACATCCTTGAGCCTGAGAGGGGAGCTTGACTCCCTATGAAAGGTGATTGTACCAACCCCTGTCATGTTGTACCTTCTGTCATCTCCCAACTCAATGTTCATATGCAAGTCTTTGTCCTCCAGCTCAATAAAAAAATCTCTAGACCCTGTCATGTGGAATGATGCACCTCAGTCCAAGTACCAAACACTCCCCATCATTATGCTGGCCATATATGTGATAAGGGTAAAGTAAAGCTCAAGTTGTGAAGCCAATGTTACACCTACTACTCCTCCTGAGGTTTTCTTGCTTGCATTTTTGTTTCAAAACTTCATGGAACAATGCATGAATTCATGACAATAGAAGCATTTAATTTTGGACAAATATTTCTTCTTTCCCCATTGGCTGGATTTTGATTTGGATTGATATTTATTCCCTTTTCCCTTCTTTCCCTTTCCATCCAATGCAAAATTTTCTTCATTCTCACCATTAGATGAAATCCCATCTTTGGTATTACGCCTTATTTCCTCCTGTACCAAATAAGATCATAGACATTCCCAATTTGGTAGTTTCTCCCTCCTGTTCATCGAACTTCAATAGCTATGCAAGCTCTTGGGAAGGACTAGAAGGGCTAGGCTTACTAAGTAATCTTGTAGCACATTAACACCAACCTTGCCAAGTTCATCATGACATTATGTGAACCTACTTAGATATTCCAGAATAGCACCCTTCTTCTGCATCTTGACAACTATTCTCGAACAATTATGTTAGTGCTTTCCACATTGCAAACATATTTTATTTTCCATGGATATTTGGGACAATGTGATCCTGTACTTCATCCAAGATGATTCTACTCACCTTGGCTACACCTTTCTTCCACTGGGAAAGGTTCTGGGCATAAGATTTTGACGGTTTTGCAACATCTATATTGATGTATTCTAGCAATCCATTTTCATCCAATACCACCCCGATGCAATAAAATTAGATCTACCTTCCAAGGAAAATTAGATCTACCTTCCAAGGCATACTCTAGCCTCAGTTCATTGAAGCCCATCTTCTCATTTTTTAAGAGATCCTGTTTCACTGAACTTCAAATTCGATCCTCCGGAGAAACGACTTCGGAATTCCTACTCTAATGTGAATGCTACTTTGATACATTGTATAAATTATGATGTATATTTACAACTACTCATGTAATTTTAATCAAAATCACAAGACACAAACCTACTCTAGTGCTCCGTGGAAAGTAATTCACAATATTGAACAATAATTTTAGACATGCAATAAGAAATGACACACATGCAAACAATAACTTTTGCAAGGAAAAGCAATATTCTGAAAATCCCCTTTCATATCTGCATTAATCTGATGAATAGAGATTTATTACAATTGTTTTACTCAACTGAGCGCAACTTGTAAGTTAATAACCTATCTCCCTACTCACTAAGAAGCTCTGACCCATACTTAGTCAATTTACGCCTATGCTTGAGCCACTATTTCCTTACGCAATCCCTTGACAAATTAGGCCCCTATTATTTAGGAATTTCTCCAAAGTGGATTATTCAATTCCCAAGGTTGATCATCTCACTACATGCAACACATATACACTCAAGACTAGTCTATAATTGATGTTACACTACCTTGGAATCGCCACCACAGCTAGGGAAATCAAATTCATTGTATGCAATAGCTATTTTTGGTTTATTGATTAGTTAAATGCATGATCACTAAGTTTGACTAAAGTCCCACTACATAGATAACTTTCCACTAGTTCCTTCAAAAGTTAGAACTAGTTTAACTGAAAACGACTTGAGATAACTAACTTTGAATGCTATAAATTAGCAATCACACATGCTTAACTGAACTCTAACTCCTTTAACTTAAATTTACTCAGTAAACTAGGGGACACAAGCCATTTCACACAAGTTAACTACATCCAATTTATCTATGGAAATTTGAATTTTCTCAATTTAATAAAGGAAAAATCAAATTGAAATTTTCTTCTTAATTCATTTCCACATTTATAATTTTAAAACTTAAAAATATGTTTCTAAAACTAATCTTATATGCATCATAATGTGAATTAGATTTAATATATCTCAATTTTAATATTAATAATATTTTTTAAGTTTTTTTTTTAAATTTAAAATTTTCTTTTATAAAAATATAATTTTATTTTAAAATAAATTGAATTGAAAAAATAAAAACAAATTTAAGTCAATCTTATTCAATATCATCAAGTTGTAGGGGAAGAGGAATGAAAATAATAAACAAGTTTGAATTACTAAAATAAATAGTAATGGGTACTAGTGTTTATGTTTCCTTATTAGTCCCTGCCTGGGACTAATAGCGATCGATAGATCGTTGACCAGCCATTAATTAACTTTGACCAAATAAATTTTTCGGTACATGTCAAGTTTAAACCAATGTTTGAAATAAAATTTTCTGCTCATATGCTTGCAAACAAACTTTTATCCAAACTTTCAACTTGCACCTCTTATTGCCGGAGAGACTGCATAATTTTGATGAAACTTAGGATAATCGGTTTGAAATTTAACAAATGCATATTTTTATGAAACAAATATTGGGGCAATATGATGTTATCCAAAGTACGGTTGATATGCCACTTGTCTCGTGCATAGCTTTGTGACAAGCTGCATGTTGTCATTGTTTTGCCATTGTCTTTCAAGATCGCAGCCAGACAATATGCATATCTGCCGGTGAGATCTGTTGCAAAATGTTTGCAGTTGTCTTTCAAGATCGCAGCCAGGCAATATGCAGATCTGCCGGTGAGATCTGTTGCAAAATGTTCATAGAATTCTGTTGCAAATTCTTGGAAGAATTATGTTGACTGTTTCTTTGTCGAAATTGTCATTGTTGCAAGAAGATGGGAGTTTGAATTGCGCTTCCTGCATGCCATCCTTCAGAACAGTGGATCTGAATTCTTTAAGGAAAAGCTTTACGAAATCAGAGCAGCATTCTTTGGAGGATCCGTGCTGTACATTCCTTTCGACGCAGAGCACGTTGTTTGCCGAGCAAAATCACTCTGCGTACTATGCCTCTTGTCAACCTCCAAAAGACCTTGTTACCGCTGGAGCTGTGTGACTAACAATCCGTGACCTGGAGGAGGATGTCCTTTCAGACGACGTTGTTGCCAATACTGTGTGAGAAGATTCCTAGGATAGGTCGTTTCAATCCACGGATTCTGGAATAAGTTTGAACTGTCACGTAGAAGCCCTCAAGGGTCTCATGATTCTCCCAGAGTGCCTAGCCACTAGTAAGTCCTATGCTCTGGCTATAACTATAAATTCATTTATTGTGCATTCTAGTCCTTTATATGTGCATAACATGTGAAATCTTTGCTTCTTTTATGCAGGTTTCCTCACTGATTTCAACCAAGTAAAGACCCTTTGCTACCTTTTGTGTCTTGCTTAATCCACGACTTGTGTAACAGTATGTAAAATTTCTCTTTGTTCTACATGAATCTTGATTTTGCTCAAGCTGTAACTAGGGTCTTCCAGGATGCAGGGTCTCAGGTTCGATGCTTGCTCCAGGAAGCTGGTATTCGCATCACATAATATTTTTCTCATAAGTACTGGTTCTAATCACTTCGCATTTTGTGTTGTTAAAATTCCGCTCTACCAAGCAAACCGAGTTTTGAATTTATTTCATTTTTTGATACCTTGGTGTAGGGAAAATTTCCCAAATGTCTATGTGGTTATGTGTTCTCAACTTGATTTCCATGGTGCTGTTAAGTCTGCATAAATTTTATTATTGATACCTTCTTATTAGCATCTTGGGTCACTGTCCTTATTGCTGGCATCATTCAGATTTTTCCCATTGCAGAGATCATGTTACCTGATATCGTTGAGGGTATTTTGCGAATTGGGAGAAGAACAACAAATTTCCCATTGACCCACAACGTTGGAACGTGAAACCCTTAGCAAGGTAAATATTTAAGGTTTTCCGTTCGATGATGGTTATGGTCAAATTTAATTAACCGCAACTACTCTTACAGTTTGTCCATCTTAACTAGGTAAAGGTTTTAACATGCACCTTGTTTTCTTTCATTCTTATCTTATATCCTAAATTCATTCTACATAAATCCATATTTGGTTTTGAAATATAATTCTCCTGTGCTTTTTTTCTTTCAGGTATCTACAACCACTTTTATTAACCTCATTTCGAGCTCAGATGAGAGGACGTCGTCATTAGTGTAGATGAGCTACCAGGCTTCCAAGTATGTGATCCTGCCTTCTCTGTGACCTGAACACTATAGTTCACCTTGACTTTTTTGGCCAGTGATGTTAACAGTTAGATTACACATCCATTTAGGAGTAGTAGTATATATATATATATATATATAAGCTTACTGGGTTATCACCGTGTTGGGTTATCACCGTGTTGGTGTTCTGTCTCTCTTCTACCATTGTTTACTAGTCCATTGTATTTATCCTGGCTTCTTTCCAGCCTCAACCGAGTGCATTCCCGGGCATAACATTTTTTACTGCTTTTTCCAGTGTGGTTCTCACGCCATGACTATTATGAAATCGGAAATAGGAGAAATTTTCCCCTTTAGTATTTGTTAAAATGATTTGAGTTGTATTAATGAACTGTGTTTCGCATATATCTTACTCCAGGCAGGTTGGAAATGTAATTTTGTCCTTTGAAGTTGCAACAATATATTTATCTACGTTTTGTGTCAGGTTAACCAGACAGTTGTTGCCATCTTGATGACACTTTTCAGCTATATTAATTAAATTTCGACACAATTTTATGTTTCATGGTGATTTTATTTTCTTATTTGGCTGCTACCATAAGACCTATATTGGCATTCTTTTATTTTCAATTATTGAGTTGAATCAATGCAATTATCCCACGTCTTCATAAACTTTTCCAATGTTTTGATACCACTAGTCATACCATCTATGTAAAGGCGGGTAAAATGCTCATTCTATTGATATATAGTAAATAAACAATTCGTTCTTGTGATTGTTACTCTGTATTATTATTTTTCTATGTTACCTCATAATAATTTTGATCTGTAAATCGATTAATCCTCTTTAATACGTTTATATTCAAACACTATAATAATTGTTTGCTTGATGCTCATGTATATGGATTATATACTAACTTTCTTACAAGGACTTCTAATACCCTCCTAATTCCACTTAGCACTATGCTCCTGCATAGCTCTAAAATTCAACCACTAGTATAGTACAACACGTATTTCACGTATTTGGCAGCATAATACAATTGTTACTGTATTTTATTTAAAAGATATTCTCACAGGAATTTCCTTTTTTACCTGCATCGGGTGTTTTTAACACACAGAGTGACTTAATAATTATAAGTCATAGGAAGGTATATATTTTTTTCTTTGGAATTACAGTGGAATGATTTGATTTAGGATTATAGCTATCTCAGTCTTCGATGCTTATTTTCTGGGTTATCCGGTTAGTGATCCTCTCGGATTCCATTTGTATTTTATATTTATTACTCGTAGCGGGTTAACTTCATCTTCAAAACCCCAACAGGTAGTAAAATAATTATAATTTTAACTAATCTTCTATATCTGCAAAGTCTAAATTTTAAAGTTATTTATATAAACATATACACTTTAATTAAGCAATAGGATTTATCTTAAGGCCGAAATTGCACATCTGATTACTACATAACCCCATCCTCATCGTGAATATCATTTTCTAGTGACTAGATCTGTAAGTCGAACCACATGAATGTTATCAGTCATAACCTCCCTACATCTTAAAGTATAAACAAATACTGTGTGTGGTTTCATATATAGCATTAGACTACATCAATGGCTGCAAATACCTACACATAATTACCTGGGTAACCGAGTTACCATTCCTTCGTGCAGTTCTGAAATTATATCTATATATATATCCGTCAGGTCACTTTCATCGATTGAGTGTATACTCATTATAATGTATACTAATTATTAACTAATTGAAGCAGACCCCGGCAGGGACTACCGCCACGGCAGTGGCTCTCTTGTTA
>APFE031054990.1:26234-36885 GCA_000404065.3 Pinus taeda
TTATTATTTTATATAATAATAAATACAAATTACTTATAAAAAAGGGAAACACATAGATTTCTGAATCATATATGGAATTTTATCAAATATGGAATTTTATTTTTTTTGCAAAATGAAATGTATTTTTGAATAGTTTTATAATCTTATAATAAGTAAAAGATATTAAAAGGATTTTAGAAGATATGTTTGAGTTGGTTTATATATACACCAAGTATGAATTTTATGTTGAGAAAATATATATGTGTGAAGTCGATGTTGAGTATAAAATAATTATACATTTTCTTAATCTGCAATAATATATTAATATTAATAAAATCTTTCAACGATAGTATTTTTTCATTTGCTTGACATAATATATTAATAGTATTTTTTTGCTAATATATCCATATATTTTTTTATATATAGATATGTCAATTGATTTACTATTAATATTTTTCTAGATGTTACATGTCAATTAAATATTAAACATATGAGGAATTATAATCTTTCTCATACTTGAGTTAGAATACATCAAAGTTTCTTTCTATATATATAAACTTCATATTAAGCATTAAGGAAATTGAAAATAATTATGAAGAATATAAGTGTCAACTTCATCTTGTTTTTTTAAAGAGATTACTTATCTCCCTCACACTAAAAACAAAAAATCTATAGAACAAATTAATTTTTTTCCTCGAAATTATTTTATCTTTCTATTTGAATTATATAAAATTAAGACAAAATTAAGGTATTTAATTTATAAGTGACATTGAAAGGCTTTTATATTTTTTAGTTAGTCAAATAAAATATTACTTCTATTATTGTTGGATAGTTGGCATTCTCTAGATGGCTAGTAACCTAGTGAAGGCATCAACAAGTTTGTTGGCATTGATGTCAACTGTCATGCTGGGGAGATGTGTTTAGAAGTTGCCTTTGCCTAACTATTGGCAGGAATGTTGGCAGTGATATCAACTAGATACGTTTGGATGCTTGTTGCAACAAATTTTGGTACTGATGGCCTAGGAGGAATCTCAAGGTAGTTGTGGGCTTCATGTAGAAGATCATGATAATAGTAGGCTTATTGGAGAAGCCACAGTATTAGAATATTGATGTCTCATACAATGAATGTGTCAAAGCATGAGGTTTGGCCATCACCTTTTCAAGGAGTGTGGGCATTGATGTCAACTAGATAAGTTCAGATGCTTGTTGCAACAAATGTTGTTAGTGATGGCTCAGGAGGAATCTCAAGGTAGATGTGGGTTTCATGTAGACAATCATCATAATAGCAGGCTTATTGGAGAAGCCATAGAATAATTATTACAGTGATGTTTTAGGAGGAAGGACTCTTATGATAACAAAAAGCCTTAAGGAGAGAGTAGTCATAGCAACATGCTTAGTGGAAGAACCATAAAATGATCAACTACTATGCTCTTCAGGATGGAATGTCAATGTAGCAGCAGGTTTCATGCAAAGGATCACCATGATTGTGTGATCTTATATGTCTAGATATTTGAGGAGCAGAAGGTATGAAGTGAACTTGGAAACAAATTTTGAGGTAACAGATGGAATCAATGGCTAATTGAATGTTTTTTATTGCAAATTTCTCTAGAAGATCTTTCCAACAGTATGTGGATGTCCAAAAATGGAGTTGTGATTCGAAACTTAAGTTCCAGTTGAAGATCTGCCTCTTCAAAAGAGAACTTTTAGCATTCATGTGACACGTGTCCAGTTGAAGGTACTGACATATCAGAGATCAGAGGATGGAGAATCAGTGGTGCAGTGCAACAAGAAGGTACGATATTCGATTTGTGATATCGTGTATCAGAGGTCCCAGCAGTCGGACAAACTTTATATTGGTGAAAAAGTTATGTATCGCTGCACAATGATGCATCGGATATCGACGATTAGTAGTTTTGGATTCCAAAACCATTGGAATTCATCAATCAGCGAATGTTGATTGAGGCTTATAGTGTTAAATCTCTTAGAGAGCTGACAATTATTTTAAAAAGAAAATAGTTCCAAAAGAAAGAAGGGCAATGCCCTTTCTCTTTCCTCAAGGAGGACACATGGAAGCATGTAGTTTTCTCTAATAAGGAAATATGGCAACATCAGAGGGGCTCTGATGAGGACACATGGTAGGATTTGATTGGTTCCAGTAAAGGACACATGGATACATATGACAACATGTTGTCACGGTGTGGAGGGACATGTGGCATGTAGTTTCGGTGTTTTTCGATGGCCCTAATGGGTCATATTCAAGTGACACGTGTCACTGGTCAGAAAGCCTAGGTGGTAGGTAATAACATCATGTCAGAAATTAGCAATCAGTGATTTGTGATGGACAACACATGGTCACAAAGTTGAAATCGTCGATAAGGGGCTCCAATGTGTGTTAGTACTTGATTGTGAGGCTAATAGAAAACCAAAGGCGTAGAGCTCTAATGAAGGAGAAAGGTTCCTGGAAGAGTCTAAAGGACTTAGTGCCTCAGGTCTTGGCACTTAGTCACAGCCCTGGGTCCTATGAAATAAATTCGAAAAAAGGGCCAAGACTAATCAGAATTGATTGCTTTGAATGATTATTTTAAGTGTAAAAGTCTTGATAGAGGAAAAGGCTTTGGTAGTGCTTTGTAGTGTATTTTTCCTCCGATAGAGCATGGTATATTGTATTGAAGAAGGTGTGGGCTAGAGGTTGTAGGCTTGACTACCGAATAGTGGAAGTGGTCACTAAGGATATTTGGTGCATGCTTTGCAGAAATAAATGAAGAACATTAATTCCATGACTAATGTAAAAAAAATCCATGCTTGAGAAATGTTAAGCTCTATGAGCCTTGAAGTGCATCTTGCATCTCAGTGATGGGATAACTATTAATAGAGAGGACTCTGCCTAGGCTGGCTATGTAGGTGGTCTAGCTAATGGCAGACGTAAAAATAGCATGGAGAGGCCATGTTGAAGCATACTGTGAGTGATGCCTAATGAAATTGTCAATTCATCGATAGGATGAGAACATCGATTAAGGTGAATCGTAGAGGAATAAAAACACATGTGATCTGATGAGAAATATATGGGAGGGGAGGCAGTATATTAAGAAAAAAGTGTTTAAAAAGAGCGTTGAGTGTGTGCATGCAACAACGCAGTGAGAGGCTAATGAAGTGCAACAATCTGTGTGTGGAAGGAAATAGTCTCTTGTCAAATACACAGAAGGATGAAGTGGCTACACTCCGTGTTAAAGGAGGAAGTTGGCTTAGTTGTGTGAATAAGGATGTGTGTGTGCCTTAGAGAGAAAAAAACAAAGACTTGTATTTGTGCTATAAGAAGCAAGCCTAAGAGCAGAGTGTCAGTTGTTGAGAGCAGAGAGTAGAGGGTTGAGAGTGACTATTCTTAAGAAAATCAAAGTTTTTGAAGAGTGTTCTAGAGAACTACAAAGAGTAGTAGAATGACCAGAGATCAAAGCAAAGGTCAGGTAGAGTTGCTGCCAAATCATAGAGGACAACCAATCCTTTTTTGAATGTGGGTTGGTGTTTACAATCAGGAAGTTAGTGGTTCCATCTCTAGTTGAGCTTGAGAAGGCTTGGGTTTTGGGGCCTCATGTAGGTTGGGGCTTGCATAAATCCAAGGAGCTGCAAGTTTTTTCTTGCAACAAATCCATGAGTTCAGTGCCTCATATGGTGCTTCTGGTAAGCTAGATAGGTGTCTACAAACAAAGGGAGTTGGTGCTAGCAAAGAAATAAAAGGGAATTGGCGCTTCATGTGAGTGGATGCTCCCAAACAGATTGATGTAATAGAGTAGGTGATTCTATTTACATCAATAAGAACAACAATATTTGTGGTTTTTTCCTAGAAGGGTTTCCATGTGAAAAAGCTTGTGTCTATGTGTATGCTTCTTACGGTTTGGTTGCTTGTGTGTTGAGTTTACGTTGATGCCATATTTATATTTTTGTTGGTTATATCGATGAATGGAAAGTTAAATACGGAAAGTAAATTGGCATAAAGAAGTTAAAATTAGCCATAGTACTGATTCAAACCCCCTACCTCTCTTTAGTATTAACATTGTTTCCAACAGTTGGTATCAGAGCCAAGTTATTTTTGAAATAGCTTAATCACTAGAAGGTATACAAAACAAAAACAATGTCTAATGAAGTTTGACTAACAACAGTAGGAGTTGGATCTTTAAATGAATCAAACTGTAGGATCGATTATGGAGTTTGGGAGGTTTTAATGATGGAATGTTTACTAGCTTTGAATGTTGACATGTAGCACTTTGTTCAATATAGAGAGAAGAATGAGTAGAATGTTAAAGCCAAGGAGGTCATCATGAGGGAGGTATCTAAGTCAGATGTTGACAAAGTGAGGCATCGTAAGTTAGAAATATATGTGTTGGACAATATGCAATATATACATAGTGTAGATAGACATGTGGCTTGAGAAGAGGCTGAGGAGACTTGCTACTCTATCAATCAATGAGAAAGTAGAGACGTTGTAGTTCATACCCTTTCCTTGATGAGGTAGAAGTCCCAAAAGAGAGGCAATGTTGTTCAGAAGGTATGTTATTTCCTCATGTAAATGTAAAGAAGTAGGTCATTCATTATCTATATGTCCATGTGAAGATAGAGACAACCATGCATTTAGTAGTTGTACTGAAGATATACCTGGTTTAGTAGAAATAGAAAATAAGGGACCCTCAGATGAGGAAGAAGGAATAACCCTTAAACCTGTGGAAGACTGCATTAACAAAGAGATGGGATTAGATCGTTGTGATAACTCAGCTAACACCTTTGATCAAGAAGAGAAGTATCTAGATGAAAGGATATTTTCTATGAAGAAGTCGATCCCTATTGTAAAAGAGATGAAGGACCTATCAAAGGCAAATCTCAAGCAAGAGGAGAAAATGGAATTTTATGACCTTGAGAATGAGAAGCTGAGAAAAATAATAATTGAAATGATTGCTCAATAAGAAGGGGCTAGCATTCTGACTAAGAGGTTAAACCATCAATTGAGTATAAAAGAGGCTTGCTGTGAGTGACTACAAGTTGAGGTACTCTCATTGAGACATGATTTAGAAAAGTCATACAAAGAGTTGGCACAATATCATAAGTTGAGGGGAGTCCAAGTTTAAAACAAAAAGGAAATAAAGGTTGGTTCATAGTTCTAGTAGCAAGGAAAGAAGAAATAGTAGCAAGGAAAGAATTAACAACAAGAGAAGCAAAAAAAAAAAGGTAAGAAAAGTTAGCAACAAAAGGCTAAGAAGAAGCAACCTATAGTGAAATACAAGCCCAAGTAGCAGCAACAACAAGTGCAAAAGAAGAGGGAAATGGAACTACAAGGGAGAGTGCATGATATAAATGATTGTTGTCATAAAAGGCACCAAAAGGGCCAGCATACAACCCCTCTTCCTTAAGGACAAATCCTACAAAGAAAAGGTAATCTCTGTAAACCTATGCCTTTTTATGGATATTATTTTTCTTGTAATAATTTTGGACATAGAGCCATAGGATGTAGAGGGAATGCAAGGAAACATAATGTGTTGGGTAGAAGCAACCCAAGAATGCACAAAATGAGTGGGAGAAGCCATGTTGGCCATGAAGGAGTTTTGACAAAAACATTGCGAAAAGGAGTAGCTACTATTGTGGCAAATTTCGGCACAAGAGAGCTTGCTACATAAATGATAAGAAATGGAATACCTTTTATTATAAGAATTCAAATGTAGTAGCTTAGGGTTGGAAGACAAGGACAAACATTGGAGTTGAGAAATATAGACTTGCCTTCAGTGCTCTCTTTCAAGAAGCAAGATGAAAAGAGGAGGGAGAAATCAAAGAAATGATCCTGCGACTCTTGTAGTATTCCCTTCTATAAGGAAGATAGGATCCAAGTGGATTTGGGTGAAGAAGGATGAGGCTGAAAGAAATATTTTCTCTACCCATGTGCAGCAGAGACCAAACCCAGATAGGGTCAAAGAAGAAGCAAGATGGAAATGCTTCTGTCAACTCTCGACCTTTAAAGGTCTAGAGAAAGAAGGGGGATTATCTACTCAAGGGGAGTATATCCTTTGTTTCTCTTCACTGAAGGAAGAGAAAGTCCTCAAAGGAGGCCGCATAAGTTAGATTAACGAGGCCAAGAAGCATAATCATAATGGTGCATCTTATGGATTAAGGAGGAACGCAGCCAACATGAGTAGTATACAACAATTTTTTTGCTGTGGGAGGAAGATGAGATCCATTAGTAGTGTGGAATGACTCGAAGTTCACAATATATTCAAGCCCTTAGGATCAATTCCCAAGCAATGGTAATATAACTTTACAGGAGACTAGAGAGCATGGGCTCAGGGGGAGCTGCCTTGATAAGCAATAGGCGGCAGCAATGTGAAACCTCAGAAAGGAAGATTGTTGAGCAAGGAAAGGTTTGCACCTTTGATGAAACACTCTTATTTCATTTAAGTTGTAAGTTGATCATGTATAGTAGTCTTGTGTTCATAAAACACAATTGGATGAATCTTTTTCATGTCCCTTAACTCTCGATTGGTGTAGTTATGTCAATTGGTTTTGATGGGCTCATGTTGAGAAACCATGTTTCAAAATGGACATTTTGTTTTGAGAAAATAAATAGTAGAGTTTGCCTGGTTTCCATTTGTATCATATTATTTTTTATGAAATTGTGATAAGCTATGAAGCAATCCCTATATATGAGAATTATATGAAGGGGAGTAGTGGAAATGATGAAATAAGTGAGAATAGTCTCGAAAGCGGAAACAACAGCAGAGAAAGCCGAGCAAAAATCCATCACTATAACTTGGTATTTGAAACAACAAAAATACCATGTGCAGTGAAATACTCATCAATATTTTTGATACAAAAGATGTGTTAGTGAAAAAAATGCTCATTCAAGGAGCCATTAGAATTCCAAAATTGGAAGGAAAAATCAGATGCAATATATGTTCATGGGGAGAATATCATTTTTGTCTAGTTTACGGAGGAGCAAGAACGTTTTCCTTGGTAGAGATGTATGTGAATACAACTAGGCTATTATCCTCACAGTTAGTGATTACATGAGGTGAGTGTTGACCATAGTAGGAGAAAATTAGCTTGTAGCCCCTTGTCATTGATTTCAAAGGAGGGCTGGTGTGTGGGGGGGGGGGGGATTTGTAGAGAAATTGTGATAGAAAACATGCCATTGATGTCTCATGCAATGAGATGTGTGGAACAAACATGAGTTTTGTTGATCACTTGAAGAGTAGGATGGATTGTTTCCATCAATGTCAAATGGGGAGATTTTTGGAGAGTTGGCATTGTTTGGATGGATAATGGGCTAATGAAGGGCATCTGCAAGCGCATTGGCATTGATGTCAATAGTCATGTTGGGGAGATGTCTTGGGAAGTTGACTTTGCCTAACTTTTGTAAGGAGTTTTGGCATAATGTAAACCATATATGCTCAGATGTTTGTTGCAACAAATGTTGGTAGTTATGGGCCAGGAAGAATCTCAAGGCAGATGTGGGCTTCATTTAGAAAATCATCATAGTAGCAAGATTATTGGAGAAGCCATAGTAGCATGACATTGATGTCTCATGCAATGAGATGTGTGGAAGCAGCATGAGGGTTGGCCGTCACTTCTGGGAAAATTGTTGGCATTGATGTCAACTAGATAAAATTATATGCTTGTTGTAGTAGATGTTGGTAGTGATGGCCCAGGAGGAATCTTAGGGTATTTGTGGGATTCATGTATAAAAGCATCATAGTAGCAGTCTTATTGGAGATCCCATAAAATGATGACTATAGTGATGGATCAAGAGGAAGGATTCTTATGATAGCCAGAAGCCTTAAGTAGAGAATCATTGCAGCAACAGGTTTAGTGGAAGAACCATAAAATGATCAACTACTGTGCTCATCAAGATAGAATCTCAATGTAGTAGTAGACTTCATGCAAAGGATCACCATGGTGGTGTGATGTCAAATGTCTAGAGATTCAAGGAGCAGAATGTAGGTAGTGACCTTAGAGTCACCTCTTGAGGCAACATATGAACTCAGTGGATAATCATACTCATGTTATTGGAAATTGCTCTAGAAGAGCTTTTGAATAGTATGCAGAAGTCCAGAAATAGACTTGTGATTCGAAAGTTAGAGCTAGTTGAAGTTTTTCCTATTCAAAAGAGAACTTCCAGTGTCCATGTGACATGTGTCCAGTCAGATGGCACGACATATAGGCGGTCAAAGGATAGAGAATCAATGGTGTAGCGTAACAACAAGTTGCAATATGTGATTTGCGTTATCGTGTATCGGAGGTCCCGACAATTGGTGTAGAAGTATATTGGTGCACAATTTATGTATTAGTGCACAATGATGCATCAGATATCAGTGATCAGTGATTTCAGATGTCACAAGCATTGGAAATCACTAATCAACGAATGTCGATTGAGTCCTCTAGTGTTAAATTTTACGGGGAGCCAAAAATGTTTCTACAAAGAAAATTGTTGGAAAACTAAGAAGGGCGAGGCCCTTTCTCTCTCCTCCACGAGGACATGTTGAGGTGTCTAGTCTGCTTTGATAAGGACATATTGTAGCATCAGAGGAGATCCAATGAGGACACATGGGAGGATTTGATTGGTTCTGATAAGGGACTTGAGGATACCTATGACAACATGATGCCACGGTATGGAGGGACACGTGGTAGGTAGTTTTAGTGTTTTTTGATGTCCCAATGGGCCATATTCTGGTGGAACATTTCACTAGTTAGAAAGAAGCACATGGTGGGTAATGACATCACATCGTTAACTAGAAATCAGTGATTTGTGATGGAAAACACCTGATCAGAAAGTCAAAATCACTGAAAGGTGGTTCCAATATGTGTTAGCACTTGGTTCTGAGGCTAATAAGAAACCAAATGCATAGAGCTCTAATGAAGGAGAAAGGTTCTTGATAGAGTCTAAAGGAATTAGTGCCTTAGGTCTTGGCACTAAGTCACAACCGTCAATCCTATGAAAGAAATTTTGAAAAGGGGCTAGAACAAGAAGGTCCAAGACTAATTGGAATTCATTGCTTTGAATGATTTTCTTAGGTGTAAAAGTCCCAATGAGGAAAAGGCTCTGATAGTGCTTTGTAGTGTATTTTTCCTCTGAAAGAGCACTGTATAGAGTAGTGAACAAGGTATGGGTTAGTAGCTATAAGTTTTTTTGTCGAATAGTGGAAGTGGTCACTAAGGAGATTTGGTGCATACTTTGCAGAAATAAATAAAGAACAATGATGGCATGCCCAATGTAAAAAATACCGTGCTTGAGTAATGTCAAGCTCTGTGAGCCTTCAAGTGCATGGAAAGTATCAGTGATGGTATAGATATTAACAGAGAGGACTGTGCCCAAATTGAGTACGCAAGTGGTCTAGCCGGTGGTAGACACAACAATACCATGGAGAGGCCATGCCAAAGCATATTGTGATTGATGCCTAACGAAAGTGTCACATCATTGATAAGATGAGAACATAGATTGAGGTGAATGGTAGAAGAATAAACACAGACATGCTCTTATGAGAAATATATGGGGGGAAGGAATTATATTAAAACAAAAAAAGCCCTGAAAAAAGCTCTCAATATGTTTGTGCAACACTGTAGTGAGAGGATAATGAAGTGAAATGCCTTGTGTGTGAAAGGCAAGAGTCCCCTCTGATCTACGTAGAAGGCTAAAGAGTCTGAGCTCTGCGTTAAAGGCAAAAGTTGCCTTAGTTATTTGAATAAGGTTGTGTGTGTGCCTTAGAGAGAAAAAAATAAAGCTTTGTGTTTGTGCTATAAGAAGTGAGTCCGAGAGCAGAGTGATTTTTGTTGAGAGTAGAGAGTAGGTTGCTGAGAGTGACTATTGTTGAGAGGATCAAATAGTTACTGAAGAGTGTTGGAGAGAGCTTCAAAGAGTAGTAGAATGAGTAGAGGTCAAAGCTGGGATCAGGCAAATTTGTTGCCAAATGATAGAGGAGAACTAGTTCCTATTTAAATGTGGGTTGGTGCCTACAATCAAGAAGTTGGTGCTTCCATCTCTAGTTGATGTTGAGAAAGATTGGAGGTTGGTGTCTCCTACAGGCTGGTGCTTTCCTAAATATAAGGACTTGTAAGTTGGTCCTTGTAACGAATCCATGGGGTCGGTTCCTCATATGGTGCTTTTGGTAAGTTGGATAGGTGTCTACAAACAAAGGGAGTTGGTGTTTCCTGCTAGTTGGTTCAAGAAAATAAATCAAAGGGAGTTGGTGCTTCCTGTGAGTGGATGCTTGCAAAAATATTGATCTAATAGAGTAGGTGGTTATATTTACATCAATAACAACAACAAGGTTTGTATTTTTTTCCCGAAAGGGTTTCCATGGGAAAAACCTCGTGTCTATGTGTATGATGCTTATGGTTTGGTTGCTTCTGTGTTGAGTTTGTATTGATGCCATATTTATATTACTGTTGGTTATATGGATGAATGCCATGTTAAATAATAAAAGTAAATTGGCATAAAGAAGTTAAAATTAGCCATAATATTGATTCCCCCCCCGCCACCACCCCCACTCCATTTCATTATTAAAATTGTTTCCAACGATTACCACATCTACCCATACTAAGTTTCTCTCTATATTGATATTGAGCCTAAAACTCAATAGAAAAACCAAATCTCAATAAGTTTTATATTTGTCTTTAAATTTAAATTATACTTTTAATAATA
>APFE031054992.1:0-44627 GCA_000404065.3 Pinus taeda
CTCGGGATTTATTGATATTTTTTTTGCTGAAATCCATATGCCTTGATGTATTTGTCGATAATAATGAAAAGTGTGCTTCCAAAAAATTTTCTTATAATTTTCAACTCAAATATTCTCATTGTCATTTTAGAATTGGTAGTTTGAATATCGTTCTTGGAATGGCGTTGAATATTAACCAATACTAACCAAAAATGGTTTTAGTAGATATAAAGGGACTATAGTGGGCAGCTCAAAGACTTTATCATAGGCTAATCATTTAAACCACTAAAAGAAAAATGAGAAAGAGATTAGAAGTAGCTAAGGATATAATGTTTACAGATACTTCCACAATAATAATGATAACAGACAAAGTGAATTTAATGGAGACACAACATATGAACACTCTTTCCAAAAAGTTAAATTAATTCTATGGTACTATATAGTTAAGTATGTTTTACTTCAAAAGTAAAATCAATTCCAAGAAGTCAAATGAATTCTATGAGACTATATAGTTAAGCTTGATTTGAAATGTAATAGAAAATATTGTAGATATATTGATTTTAAAAGTAATAGAAAGTATTGTGAACTTAAAGACTAGTATATGAGTTGATATGGATATGAGTTACAGTGTGTTAAAATTAGAAACTAGGGCCAAATTCCAGGTGTGTTATATTATTTATGGCAGTTGATATTTTTCCTAGGTTCCTCTTGTCGAGAGGTGTAGGATTGATCTAAAGATCATCAAGTACTTATGGTGATATGAATTTATTTGTATTTAATTGACAAATTGTCAAGGTCGGCCAACAGCTAAATGTGTGGCACACATGCCCAGCAAATCATATAAGTACAAGTGAGATTGATTCATTATCAACTCATCTCATCTCACTCATTATTCTCTCTCTCTCTCTCCCTAGCTTTGGGTTACACAAGGAGCAGCTCACATATGGGAAGAAGGAGGACACAAAAGGGCAAGGAAGACATAGCAAGAAGGACGCAGAAGCAGCTAAAAGTCCCTTTGACCAGCGTTGACCAAGCGTTGACCTTAGAAGAGTGCAATTTTGGTGTGTCTGCCTCTCCTAGGCAAGCTGCAACTTTTGGCATGCAAACTGTGTCAATCTGACCTCTGGTTTGACCAGTGTTGATTGCCCTAGTTTAGGGCAGCAGGTTGACTTCATTTAACAACAATTTGACTGTGTTTTTGGGGTTGTTTCTGGACTGCTTATTCAAGCTGTTCGAGCACTAGTTGACCGGGAAATTGACCAAGCATTTCATCTCCTTTGACTAAGTTTGACTTTGTTGATCTAGGGTTTGCTGCTGCTGATATAAAATTATTGAATTCTCATTCTATTTCTATCTACTAAACTATTGAAGATAAAAGAAGATTTAATCAAAGGGTTTCCTCGCATTGGGGTTTGTCCTTGGCTAGCCACCACATCTTGTGTCTCTTGTTGTGGCTTGTTTTTTGTCGATCATTTAATGTTCTATCTACACTTTACTTAAGGTATATGTGATTGCTAATCAGTGGTTAATAAGAAGAAAATAAGTAAACTGCTATAAGCATAGAACATACCATAATTTAACATAGTGGCTTAAGAATATGGATATGAGTTACAATGGTTTAAGAATCCAATCCACAATTTGAAGATAAGGACCTATATCTGAATGGATCTGGATGCAATAATAGTGGAGCTGTACATCATTTTATATGAAAAATGAAATTTATATTATCTAGTATAAAAATTCCTTCTAAATGGAAGTCCCAAAAGTTATAAGTAACATCAGTTGTGTATTATAGATACTTTTCATATGTCATGTTTGCCAAGGATAGACAACAAATTTCTTTTTAATATGCATTCGTATTGAACATTTTTTGTTGTTTGAATAATGCGTTCTAATTGGAAGAAACGCCAATATCTTGTTCACTATTTACATGTAGAAAAATGGATCTAATCATTGGAAACTATTCTAAATGTGTCAGCAGGAAAACTACAAGTGTTACAAACTATAACAAATGGATCTGCATGGATGTTTTCTATTGTTAACATTCCTTCAACCTGGTTCATGTTTAAATATAATCGAAATGTTAGATATTGTAATAGAAAAATATATGAAAAACATTAAATAATTTAATAGAATTTATATTTGGTGGAACTTGAAATTACCTTTGTTGTTGAGGCAATCAGTTTGCTCAAATCAACAAGTGATCTCTTTGAGTTGATAGTGGTTATAAAGATTTTTTTTCAAGTGTGCAACGAACTGTTATGTTCTTATTTTTCTTTAACGAGATTTCGAAATAACAGGATTGGTGTTTGTTTTCTAGAAATTTGTTGTTGTATTGAGAGGAAGAAGCAAAGAAATGTAGACAACAAATAAACTTGAATTGGAAAATGCATTAGGGTTAAAATTATTTATGGAGTTGATAGTGATTATAAAGTTTGATGTTCAAGTGCACAATGAACTATTATGTTCTTCTTTTTCTTAACGAGACTTGAAAATAAAACCATTGGTGTTTATTTTCTAGAAATTTGTTGTTGTATTGAGAGGAAAAAGGGAAGAAATGTAGGGAGAAAATAAACCTAAATTGGAAAATGCATTAGTGTTAAAATTATTTATTTTAAAATATGTCTCTTTGAATCAATGTGCAAAAGTACACATGATATAGTTTGTACATACCATTGATTTGTATTATTATGATTAGAAATCCAATGAATATTGGAGACCTCCATGTTTAGAATATATGACAAGTGCAACAACTATCCCTATATTGCGAACACAAATCTCATAGTTGTTGGTTGTTTGATTGTTGTAGTTGGGAGAAAATTGTATCCTTTGCAAATGGCAGATATTGTTTCTAAAGTGCTTGCATCATTTAAAACCAATATATAATTGTAATCGCCATGATCCAACTTTTTTTATGGATATTCTAAAATATTTGGTACAAACTCCTTGGTCAATGACTACTTTGGCTTCAATACGTGTGTAATTAGATTGTGTGGTATGTTTAGTATAATTGTGACCTCCCCTTTTGTATCAACTCCACTCCATGTGCTTGATCAAGTGTTGTTCTATATGTCATTAGGACATCTCCATGAAATATTGTTGCTACTTTGAAGTTTTTCATCTCTTGTATGGTAATTGGATTGCATTCTTTGTGCTTTCTATTTGAGGATATTCTTTGTATTTTTCCCTGAAAAGCAATATTTAGTGGGTTTGAATTAGTAAATTGTATTTTTTAATGAAGGTAACCAGAATAGAAATAAAGAATCTCTACTTACCTCTTTTTATATTGAGAAGTATCTATAGCTTCAATGTCATGATTCTTCCTTTTCATATTGTTTATCTGTATCAAAAAAACCGCCAGAATCAATTTGCAAGAAAAACAGGTTGTATTATATAGTAAATATGTGGATATTTCCATTCAATGTGCTTAAATACATAGATTAATCCGAGAAAATGATAAATGCAAGCAAACTTAGGCTTTATTCTAATAAGAGATTTAGCAAAGTGTACCAAAAAAAAATTGATTTGAGCTATAGTCAACCATATATTATGTCTATGCTATGATTAGACCAGTATGCCCAAATTTCCATATTTCAAATTGTTTTATAGGAAAATTTGTCCAAATGTGATCTATTACTGTTTTATAAGTTCTCAATTTCCATATATTATATAGGAGTAATGTTACAATTTTTTTGTAGTTGGATGTCAATTTTCAAATCACCAATAACTAAAAAAACACAATTAGTATGTGTAGTTTGTGATTTCGCTTCTCTAATCATTTGTATTATTGTTACAAGTTAACACAATTAGTATGTGTAGTTTGTGATTTCGCTTCTCTAATCATTTGTATTATTGTTACAAGTTGTTTTAGTTGGATGTCAATTTTCAAGTCACCAATAACTAAGAAAACACAATTAATATGTGTATTTTGTGATTTCGCTTCTCTAATCATTTGTATTATTGTAAATACTTGTTCAAATGTGCTAAATACTTGTTCAAATGTGCTGCATAAATGTTGATTAAATAAATTGCATATTGAAAGTACATGAAAATTAGTGTAAGTTCATTTTTTTTGGTTACAAAATGTTTTTGTTGCTTTGATGTCTATACAAAAAAGGATACCATGTGTGGAATCTGTTATTGCAAAGTTGAATGTCAAAGAATTATTTTTTTTAAGTGAAATCTACAAATGAGTTTCCTGAAAATAAAATACCATATTGCCCATCAAGTCCATGTGATAGATGACGTCACTAAGGTGGCCATGTGGCCATGTCGACTACGTGTATTTAGAGTTGCAATGGTTAAAACATTTTTGTTAGTCGAATATTTTCTTTGTTGGTGGAATCTGCAAATGAGTTTCTTAAAAATAGAGAATCATATTGTCTGTCCCTGTGTGATGGATGAAGTCACTAAGGTGGGCATATAGACGAGTTTCTTAAAAATAGAGAATCATATTGTCCGTATCTGTGTGATGGATGAAGTCACTAAGGTGGGCATGTAGACTGTGTTTAGAGTTGCAACAGTTAAAACACATATTTTCTTGGAAAAATTCTATTTCCAATGTAAAAATTGTTTATAGTCACGGGCATGTAGATTATGTGTTTAGAGTTGAATGGTTAAAACATTTTTGTTGTCAGCTATTTTTGGAAAAATTCTATTTCCCAGATATTTTCTTGGAAAAATTCTATTTCCAATGTAAAAATTGTTTATAGTCACTGAGGTGGGCATGTAGATTATGTGTTTAGAGTTGAATGGTTAAAATATTTTTGTTGTCAACTATTTTTGGAAAAATTCTATTTCCCATGTAAAAATTGTTTCTAGTACCATTTCTTATAATATCTTGTTTTTCACGTGATTTTTTTGTTAATCAAATATAATGAGTTAATATGTTGTTTTTCACATGTAGATTATGTGTTTAGAGTTGAATGGTAATATCTTGTTTTTCACGTGATTTTTTTTTGTTAATCAAATATAATGAGTTAATATGTTGTTTTTCACATGTAGATTATGTGTTTAGAGTTGAATGGTTAAAACATTTTTTTTGTCAAAAAGATAAACCAAAGGGGGAATGTTGGTGGGGTTAGGAAAAAATCCGAAGGATGTTGGAGGGGGGTGAAGGATGCCAGATATAAATGGGAAGAGGAAAGATGAAATCTATAAAAGATAAACCAAGGATGGTTTGGTTTGGTAGTTGGTTGGAAGGTGGGGTGATGGGGCCCCCTTCAAGGCAGGCCGAAGGCTCAAGGCAGGCTGAAGGCTCAAGGTTGGCCGAAGGCTCACTCACTGAGCCGAAGGCTCAATCACTTGCTCTTCGGGCAAGACTACTGAACACTATTTTTGGAAAAATTCTATTTCCCATGTAAAAATTGTTTCTAGTACCATTTCTTATAATATCTTGTTTTTCACGTGATTTTTTTGTTAATCAAATATAAATATCTTGTTTTTCACGTGATTTTTTTGTTAATCAAATATAATGAGTTAATATGTTGTTTTTCACATGATTTTTTGTTTGTTTGTCTGTTTGTTAATCAAGTATAATGAGTCAATAGTTTTAACACGAATCTGTTTGTTTCTAGTACCATTTCTTATAATATCTTGTTTTTCACGTGATTTTTTTGTTAATCAAATATAAATATCTTGTTTTTCACGTGATTTTTTTGTTAATCAAATATAATGAGTTAATATGTTGTTTTTCACATGATTTTTTGTTTGTTTGTCTGTTTGTTAATCAAGTATAATGAGTCAATAGTTTTAACACGTAATAGTGCAATATAGACTACGTGTGTTTAGAGTTGCAATGGTTAAAGCATTTATGTTGTTAGATATTTTCTTAGCAAATTCTAATTCACATGTAGCAATTGTTTCTAGTTGTGCCATTTCTTATAATATCTTGTTTTTCACATGTTTTTTTTTGTTTCTAATCATGCCATTTCTTCTCAAATCGTTTTTCACATGAATTTTTCTTATATTATCTTGTTTTTCACATGATTTTTTTTTGTTTCTAATCATGCCATTTCTTCTCAAATCGTTTTTCACATGAATTTTTTTGTGTGCCGATTTGTTTGTTAATCAAGGATAATGAGTCAATAGTTTTAACACGTGATAATGCAACATATACTAGGCCATGTTTTGGAACACCAGTAGGTTCACATGCAAGTCATTCCAATGTCAATCCTTGTGTTTTTTAGCAAATTCTAATTCACATGTAGCAATTGTTTCTAGTTGTGCCATTTCTTATAATATCTTGTTTTTCACATGATTTTTTTTTGTTTCTAATCATGCCATTTCTTCTCAAATCATTTTTCACATGAATTCTTCTTATAATATCTTGTTTTTCACATGATTTTTTTTTGTTTCTAATCATGCCATTTCTTCTCAAATTGTTTTTCACATGAATTTTTTTGTGTTCCGGTTTGTTTCTTAATCAAGTATAATGAGTCAATAGTTTTAACACGTGATAATGCAACATATACTAGGCCATGTTTTGGAACACCAGTAGGTTCACATGCAAGTCATTCCAATGTCAATCCTAAATTTTTTTGTGTTCCGGTTTGTTTGTTAATCAAGTATAATGAGTCAATAGTTTTAACACGTGATAATGCAACATATACTAGGCCATGTTTTGGAACACCAGTAGGTTCACATGCAAGTCATTCCAATGTCAATCCTTGTGTTCAATGTATTGTCTATGTTCATGGTAAATGCAAGTCATTCCAATGTCAATCCTATGTCAATCGTTGTGTTCCGTGTATTGTTCATGTTAAGGGTAAATGAAAGTCATTCCAATGTCAATCCTATGCCAATCCTTGTGTTCAGTGTATTGTTCATGTTCAGGGTAATGGTAATTGTATTGTTCATGTTCAGGGTAATGGTAATTGTATTGGCAATTGTTAGAATGGTTTTCTAATTGTGTTTTGCAAGGTGATGGTAATTGTGTTCAGTGTATTGTTCATGTTAAGGGTAATGGTAATTGTACTGGGAATTGTTAGAATTGTTTTCTAATTGTGTTTTGCAAGGTGATGGTAATTGTATTGGGAATTGTTTTCCAATTGCGTTTTGCAATTTTTTATGATACATGTTATGATACATTGATAGCGGTTTTGCAATTGGAAAGATTGGTTTCTAATTATCTTGTTTTTCACATGAATTCTTTTTGTACCGGTTTGTTTGTTAATCAAGTATATGAGTCCATAGTTTTAACACAGTTTTAACTCGTGATAGTGCAATATATACTAGGCCATGTTTTGGCACCCGAGTTGGTTCAAATGCAAGTCAGTTTTCACACGTCATAGTGCGATATATACTAGGCCATGTTTTGGCACACTAGTTGGTTCAAATGAAAGTCGTTCCAATGTCAATCCTATTTCAATCATTGAACAATGCTCCAGGTAATTGTATTGGAAATTGTTTTCAAATTGTGTTTTGAAATTTGTTATGATACTTTGCAATTGTATTGGAAATTGTTTTCAAATTGTGTTTTGAAATTTGTTATGATACTTTGCAATTTGAAATATTGGTTTCCAATTTGGTGAGATATTTACTTCGTATAGCTTTTTGAATTTGTTTCTTTGTTGTTTCCCAATGTCGTGTCTGAAAATTATCTATATTGAAAATTATTAGACAATGTCAGGTCTATTGTTATTAGATGAATAAAATCTGAAAATGCCTTCAGTGCCATTTACTAATCCATCATTAATATTGTAGTTCCCTGGATATATTTCAACGAACATATTTGTTTTTACTATAGTTGTTGGTGGCAATATAATTGTTTTATAAAAAAAACATAAATCGATCCATTAATCTCATAATTGTCATAAAATAAAAATAAATCGATCCAGTAACCTCATAATTGTCCATTTGCACTGAGCATTGGTGGAAATATAATTGTTTTATTAAAAAATAAATAAATCGATCCATTAATCTCATAATTGTCATAAAAGAAAAATAAATCGATCCATTAATCTCATAATTGTCAATTTGCACTGAGCATTATTTGTTGGCCATGTGTTAGTAAAAAAAATTTGCATTGTTATTATGGACATCCTTGTTTCGATAGAAAATGTATGTATGTGAAAAGTGGTCTTAAAGGTGGGGGCCTATAGAAAGTTTCATTTATGTAGGCAATATCTCTTAAAGGAGTGGGGCTATGAAAATCTTCATTTATGTAGATAATATATTTATTCATTTGCATGTTTAATCTCATCCTAGTTAGGACATCAGGACATCGATGAACAATAGGTATTTTTCTCTTAAAGGTGTGGCCCTATGGAAATTTTAATTTATATAGGTAAGATCTTTATTCGTTTGCATGTTTAATCTCATCCTAGTTAGGATGAGATGAACAATGGGTTTTGTTGACAAAATACTGTTTATTTTATTTGTCCAATAGCCAGTTTTTTCTTTTTTATTCTTGGGCTTTCAAAAATATAACATTTTATTTTATTGGTCCAAAAGCCATATTGAAATTACGTTTTTGTTTATTCTCGGGCTTTTAAAAATAAGGGGCTTTTAAAAATAAGGGTCTCTTACAAGGTTTAGATCGCCGAATAATATCATATTAACACTACCAAAATATGAATTTGGTGTGTAAAATTTATGAAAATCACTTTTTTTTCCTCGAGAAAAAAAAACAACAATATTTTATATTGATTCAATATAAAAAACTTGATTGTACATATATTGATCTGCCGATCAGCTGGCCATGGGCACAGATGCATCTTTAGCCCCTTTAGACATCAGCAACATTGACAAAACATAAAAATAAAGTGGCAATGATATTGTGTATAGAGAAACATAAATAGCACATGTGTAGAGAAACTGTAACAACAATAGCTATGTGATCAGGAAGACGAGCAGATTCATATATAAGTAGATCTGAATGTGACAGACATATTCAATTATCGATGTTTCCATAGACCGAGGTCCATATGGTGGTGGTGTTATCCAGGATGGACATAAGAGGCGCCTTTGAGTCGTTGAAGATCTTGGAATTCCACCATTTCCAGGAGCACCAAAGAAAGATTAAGATGAGATAACACCGAGGAATTCTCTGTCTACTCCACCAAGTGAAATCTGCATGGGAAGAGTAAAAAACAATGTGAGGGAAATCAAAAATAGAAGCCAGTTCATACCAGATTTGTCAGATAGAGGGACATTGAAAAAACATGTGGAAGTCGGATTCCTCATCAGTTTCGCACATTGAACACCTGCTAGGACTGTGCCAACATATTTTCCTTAAATTGTCCCATGTCAGGTTCTTGTTGTAGAATACCAGCCACACAAAGTAGATAAATTTCAGGGGACATCCCGCCTTCTAGAAGGCCACAGGAAAAATATCACGAGTAGGAGAAATCATGGAGAGGATCATGACTGAGTATATGTCGCGGACCCGCGCAGGCGGCCGAGCATTCGACACAGTCCATATAAGGTGATCAGTTATCCCATTACAATGAAGCCCGCATAAACAAAATAATGTTGTGAAAGATTTCCAAATGACTCCCAACTCATCAGACAAACAGAGAGCATTTGCGTCCTTCCATATGGGAGTACATCCATGCCAAGTTAGAATGAGCTTGTCCCATGTGAAGATACCGCTCCGATGAAGGAAGGATAAAAGGTTTTCAGGGATAAGTATATCTTTGTGACCACACATAATAGGATCGATGCCAATTAAGATCCTATTACCAGTGTATATCGTCCATTTCAGGCACTTGAAGACATATTGCTCTATCTTCCATAAACTGAGCCAAATAGTAGATCCCTGTCGAGTCCCAATCGACCCCGTTGTGTACCAGAATTCCAGACTTTTCCCTTTCATGTATTTGAGCTTGATAATATTGCTCCATAGACCATCGCCATATATACCTCGCCATAAGGATTGACATAGGAGAGCATGGCCAAATAACCTTAAGTCCTTAAGTCCCCAACCTCCGTGTTGCCTGGGAATAGAAATGGCATCCATCTTGACGAGATGATATTTCCGCCGGTGAGACTCCACCCCATATAAAGTTAGCCGAAACCTTATTCATCCGATGGATGATACAAGCAGGAAGGTAGAATAAATGAGCCCAATAGATAGACATTTGAGACAAGACCACTTGTGTTAAAATAATTTTGCTAGCCAATGAGAGGGTCCTGTATTCCCAGGACGAAATCCTTTTATAGTATCTTGGGTCCTGTATTCCTAGGCCAAAATATTTTTATAGTATCTCTCAATTAACCACTGCCAATCATTTGTTGTATATCCTTTAGCTTTTAGATTGAAGCCCAAGTATTTAATACCGTCTCTGAGCATATTAGTGCCAATCCCAAACATTGCAACAATCCATATAACTAGTGCCATGTTTGATTCGTTGTGATATAGAGTGGATTTCGACTTATTAATAATAAGTCCCATGGCTTTTTGGAATTTGTCAAGAATGTAGAATTAACAGATCCATGAATCCCTACAGAGCATAGCACATAGAAGCACATCATCCACAAAAAGGTTGTGGGATATGAAATTATTCCTACATATCTTGATAGGCCGACATCTGTGTTCTGTAACCGCCTTGCTAATATGTATACTAAGTGTGTTCATGGCCAGAATAAAAAGAAGGGGCGCAAGAGGGCATCCTTGTCGAAGGCCTCTTTCAACGAGGAAATATGAGGAAGGAATGCCATTGATAATAATCGCATAGTTGACATTTTCCACACACGCCATGATCCATTGGATAGCATCAGGCCACAAACCAATCTTCACCAATAAACATCTGATAAAGCCCCAGTCTAAACAATCATAGGCCTCCTGTAAATCGATTTTTAAAATGGCCGCTTCAATGTCCTTTGTGATTATGGAGAACATGCATTCCTGAGTATTTGCCACAACATCTAGAATATTACGTCCTTTAAGAAAAGCATGTTGATCTTTGGAGAGGAAGGTAGCCAACGTTCCTTTTATTCTCTCTGCAATGATTTTTGATATAATCTTGAAGGATATGTTGCATAAAGAGATCGGTCTGAAATCATGGAAAGAATCCACATCCACCTTTTTTGGAATTAATGCAATCAGAGTAGATGTCGTGTATTGGTGGATGCACCCAGTCGATCTAGAATCCTCAATCATCCTAAGGAGATCCTATTTGATGATATCAAAGAAATGGATAAAAAAATCGATAGTCCAGCCGTCCGGGCCTCGACATTTATCCTTACTAAAAGCCTTGAGGATTCCATAAAGTTCTTTCTCAGAAACAGGCTGTAACAGGGATTCATTATTTTCATCGTCGAACATTTGGGGAAATAGATCAATACCCCAAAGGATGTCCTGGATAGCACAACCCTTCCCCCTGCTATATTGATTCTTGAAGTGGTAGACCGCTGCGCATGTTATATCTTGTTGAGAAATGAAGAAACCCCCCTTTCCATCACTGATCATCCAGATGGTATTTTTCTCTCGTCTGGCATTAGCATATTTATGAAAAAATTTCATGTTCTGGTCCCCTTCTTTGAGCCATAAGGCTCTGCTTTTAAGTCTCTATGTGGATTCCTCCTGTTTTAATAGATAGAGTTTACGCCTTTCGAGCTCCCTTATTCGGCATTTTGTGTCGAAAGGGCAAAAATTGGGATCCATAGATTTAATGATACTATCCAGATCCCTTTGTATGATCTGTAGAGTTAGGCGATCCTTCCTCCTTTTATCCTTTTGCCATTTTTTAACTAGTGAGTGCACAGCCGCCATCTTTTCTCTAAAAGTAGAGTGTGGAGAATGAGAAGCACATGTCGATAAGTCCATCCAGGCTTTGGAAATGATATTGTTGAAAACCGGATCCTCCAGGAATGTTCTATTGAATTTAAATGGATACCCCTTCATGAAACCCTTACTCTACCAGTGCAGAAATATACGACAATGGTCCGATACAAAAGCATTCCCAATCGAGGAAAATGGCATACCCAGCTCTCCAATAATGTCAGCATGAATAATAAAACGATCAATATGTTTGGCAATATATGCCTACCCAGCCCTGCCATTGTCCCATGTAGGCATCAGATCCGATGGGACAATATCAACAAAGCTCTTGCTCATAAGTTCAATCTTTGTATGGTCAGCAAGTGGATCCATCTTCCTACAGCAACCCCAACATTCATCAGGACTTAAATTAAAATTTAAGTCACCAGCGATCATCAGAGATTGAATATCAAATAGATCTGATGCAAAGAACCTCCCCTAGAATGGAATTATGTTCTTATATGGTGCATAGGTGTTTAATACATTGATGGAGAAACCCTTTCCTCTGATATAAGCAGAGATCAAGATACCGGGAAAACATTTGTATCCCTTGGCGCAGATCCATTGAGGATCCCATAGAGCGGCGAGCCCCCCGGACCAGCCAATGGCATAAATCTCAAAAAGAGAAAAAGGAGAAAACTACATTGACATAAATCTCAAAAATTATTACAAACATTCTATTTGGTTAATGTTAAATAAATCTTACTTTCTACAATATTCACTTAAATCTCAAAAAGAGAAAAAGGAGAAAACTACATTGACATAAATCTCAAAAATTATTACAAACATTCTATTTGGTTAATGTTAAATAAATCTTACTTTCTACAATATTCACTTAAATCTCAAAAAGAGAAAAAGGAGATTTATTTCTACAATATTCACTTAAATCTCAAAGAGAAAAAGGAGAATAAATCTAAAATTATTAGAAACATTCTATTTGGTTAATGTTAAATAAATCTTACTTTCTACAATATTCACTTTATTCACTTAAATCTCAAAAAGAGAAAACTACTTGACATAAATCTCAAAAATTATTACACTTAAATCTCAAAAAGAGAAAAAGGAGAAAACTACTTGACATAACTCTCAAAAATTATTACAAACATTCTGTTTGGTTAATGTTAAATCCAAACCATAAAATATTCACTTAAATCATTTATTCTGATTCTACCATATTCACTTAAATCTCAAAAAGAGAAAAAAGAGAAAACTACTTGACATAAATCTCAAAAATGGTTAATGTTAAATCCAAACCATAAAATATTCACTTAAATCATTTATTCTGATTCTACAATACTAACTTAAATCTCAAAAAGAGAAAAAAGAGAAAACTACTTTGACATAAATCTCAAAAATTAAATCCAAACCATAAAAAGGTGAAAATAACTTAATTTCATTTTTTCCACAATTCAATCATTAATCTAAAAGTAAAAAGTGCAATCATTAATCTAAAAGTCAAAAATTATTACAAACTTTCTGTTTGGTTAATGTTAAATCCAAACCATAAAAAGGTGAAAATAACTTAATTTCATTTTTTCCACAATTCAATCATTAATCTAAAAGTAAAAAGTGCAATCATTAATCTAAAAGTAAAGAGAAAAGGAGACAACTACATTGACATATATCTCACTTAAATTAAATCTTTCTTTCCTTTGTACACTTACCATTATTACAAATACTCTGATTCTACAATATTCACTTAAATCTCACTTTGATTCTACAACATTCACTGAAATCTGACTTTGATTTTACAAAATTATTACAAATATTCCATAAACATTCACTCAAATCTCACTTTGGTTAGAGAAAACTACTTGACATAAATCTCAAAAATTATTACAAACGTTCTGTTTGGTTAATGTTAAATCCAAACCATAAAAAAGTGAAAATAACTTAATTTCATTTTTCCCGCAATTCAATTATTAATCTAAAAGTAAAAAATGCAATCATTAATCTAAAAGTCAAAGAGAAAAGGAGACAACTACATTGACATATATGTCACTTAAATTAAATCTTTCTTTCCTTTGTACAGTTACCATTATTACAAATACTCTGATTTTACAATATTCACTTAAATCTCACTTTGATTCTACAACATTCACTGAAATCTGACTTTGATTTTACAAAATTATTACAAATATTCCATCAACATTCACTCAAATCTCACTTTTGGTTTTACAACATTATTACAAATATTCTGATTCTAAAGCTCACTTAAATCTGTAACCATTATTACAAATATTCTGATTCTACAATATTCACTCAAATCTCACTTTGATTTTACAAAGTTCACTTAAACCAACATTCACTTAAAATCTCACTTTGGTTTTACAACATTATTACAAATATTCTGATTCTAAATCTCACTTAAATCTCACTTTGATCTGTAACCATTATTACAAATATTCTGATTCTACATTACAAAATTCTCTTGAGGCTAAATCTTCCTATCCATATAATATTTTTAGAGGCCAAATCCTCCTATCGATATAATATTTTTATATAATTGAAATTCTAAAATCTTATACCAAAATAAAAGCATCTCTAACAAACAAATAATATATTAATTAAAAAAGTAAACAAACAATTTACAATCTTGTTCCAAAATAAACGCAACAAACACCTCTACAAAAATATAGATATATGTAGCCGCAGATGAGCGGGGTACGATTCTCAGTGGTCTGATTTTATGCTGGTGGGCAATCTTGATTTGAAATATAATTGTGCGTTTTAATTCGTGGTTAAACTTTGAAGAAAAAAGGTGAAGGAAAAAGGCGATAGCAGTAGCATGTAGAAATTCATGAATGTTAAAAGAATTGCGGAGCAATTTAATGGATTCGGCTGAGTCTATGAAGAGTGCCTGAGTCTATGAAGAGTATTGGGGATCAAATGGTATGAATATTATGTGACGATTTTATTGTCAGTTCCCTGCTGTGGGAACTTCTTTTCATCTTTTATAGCACGTTGTGAGAAGAAGCACAAATGCTTTGAAGAGAGCACGATGTGAGAAGAAGCACACATGCTGGTCTTTTGAGTATTTAAGATATATTACAAATCACTCTGCAAATTACTCAAACAAACAACCAAAATCAACAAAATGCTCTAAATCCTCAGATTATGTCAACATACAGGTGGCGGGATTATGTCAACATACAGGTAGGGGGTTTTCTAGATATGATTAAGTTACAAAGCCGCAGTGTGACATAAATCGAATCTGAAACATGCAATGGGAGTATATGACCACATGTCATGCTGGTAAATGAGACTCCTAAAGTTCTGAAATGAGAATTATATTATTATTGGTGTAAATGCAATTGCAGAACTGTGAAGATGTTGATGCACGGAGTTTTAATTTTTTTCTTTTTCTATAGAGAATAAAACACCTTATTTTTTTCTTTTTCTATAAAGAATAAAACACCTTAACTATTCACATAATGTTTGATTTATTCTAGATTTGAAACAATTAAACAATATTCTAAAACAATAAACAATTCATATTTGATATGTAAATGTAAAAACAATTAAACATATATACATACCGTTTTTTGTTTTCCAATTCTACCCATTCCATGGAGACGACTATGAACTGCATCAATATCTAGAGCTTTACCTCTACCATCCATATAGAAAAATTGAAATAATTGTGCGGAAAAAGCCATTATCCGACTCCTTTGCCTTCACCCCTCGAAAAATTGAAATAATTTTGTAAAAAAAAACCATTATCGAACACCTTTGCCTTCACCCCTGTACAAAGAAAGTAAAGTAAAATGATTCTGAGATGGAGAAAGCCAAGACAAAGCCAATTTGTTCTACTAATAACTTCGGCATTCCCTCGCACTGGAGTTCAGAAGAAAATAATACAAACAGTAATAACCTTCACAAATTTAAAATCTGAAACGCACCAGATAATGAGATGTATAGAGCACAGGGTTTTTGGAGTGAGGTTTGAATAGAGAATTAAATTGAAACGCCAGGAGCCCCTCTGCATGTTTTCGCAGCTAACACGCTGAGCAGTGCGACACATTCCTTGCATGCGCATTTCTACAGCTGAGTGTATTGACACGTATAAAATTTTGGTAACATATGTCGCATGATTAGGCACGTCTCACAACTCTGCTGACGCAAATCGCATGCTTCGACATGTCTCACATATATCGCATCACTAGGCACGTCTCACAACCCTGCGGACGCAATCGCATGCTTCGACACGTCTCACAGCTCATCTTCCTTTCCTTTGAAAATCTTTGGCCAATAATACAAAATGGTAAACTTCAACCATTCATCGCAAACTTGATAATTAGAGTGTACTCATTGCTCGGAACTTGAAAAATTCAGATTCGACCAATACGAATTGCGTCGAACTAGCTGAGTTATGAGTTGGTTTATAAGAACTGCTTGGAACCATGATACATAAAATTTTGTTTACAATGTATTTTTGGGTTTTATATCTTTAAACGGTTTATATTTATAAAAGTGTAATTATTATTATATATACACATATATTCAGATTATAATTTCTGCCATGATTTTATAATTTATGTGTTTTATTTATTAATTCATCATTATTAGTTTAATATTGATCAATACAACTAATAATATTTAATTTCCAAAAGCAGATATTTATTTTTCAAGATTATTAGAAAAAATAGTTTTCCAATATTTGATTGGACCTTGAAATATTCATGTCATGATTTTAAGATATTTGTGAGGTGATTTTTATTGTTAAGCTTTGAAGGAACTCATATTTAGATAATAACATATTTACCATCAATCACTACCATCATAATTTAGGCATGATAAGAATAAGATGTAAATAAATAAACTTACTTTGAATTGAAATTCATCATTAAATATACAGTACTTCCTGGCACTTTAATATTTTCAAATATTTGATTGGACCTTCAAATATTCATGTCGTGATTTTAAGATATTTGTGGGGTGATTTTTATCGTTAAGTTGTGAAGGAACCCATATTTAGGTAATAACATATTTACCATCAATCACTGTAAATAAAATGGATAAGAATAAGATGTACATAAATAAACTTACTATGAGTTGATATTCACCATTAAATATGTGTTTCCTAGCACTTTAATAAGTAAGAGTAAAAATGTAATTGTTCAGAATTCCTGGTGGTTACTACCCACCAATATTTATCCACTTCCGATATCAATTTATTACTCCATAACGTAGAAAGGATATAATAATATATTTTCCTATTGGCAACTATTATTTTAGCATTGAATAGTACAATTTATAATGTTCAACTTTGAAAAATAGATATTTATTTTACAATATTATTAAACTAATTATGTTTCAACACATATCCATTTCAAATTATCAGTTTCTTACAATATCCATTTCCTCTAACTTTGCCAAAAATTACAACTCATACTCAAATTTAAGTGACCGATCAAATGATTTTAAGTTAATTTGAACATAATGATTTTAAGTTAATTTGAACATAATGATTTTACTTTAAAAAAAATTGCGAACATATTTTCTAACTTAAGTAGTAGGGAGTAAGTTGTCCCATAATGCTTGTTTAAATTGTAGTTTTAAATGCATCATAAATTTGACATCTTGAAAAGCTTTGGAGGCATTAAGATTTTGTAAATGATACAACTTAAACATACAATTCCAAGAAATTTCTCCTAAATTTTAAACAAAATTAGCACAATTGAAAAAATAAAGACCAAAATTTGCATATACTTAAATCATATAAAAGGGATTAAAATTAGAGTCAATTCCCATTGTTTTTAAATTAATTTTTTATGGTCTATTTATGATGGTAAAAATTATTTATGGAAAAAATATATTCTAAATATCTTAAGTTAACTTTAGATGTTTATATTGAAGGAAATTTTAAGGGTAAAATTTGGCAAAGAGATTAATTTTCTATGATTTTCAAAAAACCTGTATTATTTTTTATTTTTTAGAATCTATTCATGCAATTCTTATATGATGAAATATACTTAGAAATTGCCAAAGCCCTATAAAACTATAAAATTATTAAAAAACTAAATATTTAGATCACATTTCACGAGAGACTTTTAAAATTCTTCGATTTTTTTACACTTCCAAATAAATAAATTTTCTATCTTTTAAAATTCTCATTTTTATAATTATTATAAATGAAAAATAAAATACATATTTTGATTATTTGAACATTTTCACTAGAAATCACATTAAAAAATTTGATAAACGTGTTTGGAACCCAGAAATATAATTATTCACCAACACATCTATTATTTTTACTTATTAATATTATTCACCAACACATTTATTAATTTTACTTTTATTTTTTTTATAAATAAAAAACAATAAATTCCATTATCATCAAAAATATATACATCAAACACACCTACCAAAAGTGGACGAGAACGATACAAAGAAAAACCGCTTTAACAATTATTACATTTATTGAAAAACCATTTTACTTTGCATTTTTAAAAATCATAAACAAAATCTCAAAAAATATTTTCAAAAAAAGAGTTCATGTGAAAGTGGTACCTCAAAATATGTGGCGGATACATTTGATATCTTAGCAAAGAGTTTTATTGTAAATTTTCGTGATCATTGCAAAAAGCTTTATTGTAAATTTTCGTGATCATTGCACGGTATGCTTTATTGTAATTTATTTTTGAATTTTTATTTTTCTTTTTATTTTAAATAATATTGATATTGATTATCATTTTACATCATATTACATTAATGGAATTTTAACAATTTATAATTAAAAAAATATTTTAAATAATATTGATATTGATTATCATTGTATCTCATATTACATCAATGTAACTTTAACAGATTACTATAAAAAACAAGACAGGCTGCATGGCAGTTAGTCCCTGCCTAGCTGTTGCAGCCATCAGTAGCCAGCAGTGGGGCCTCTAGTAGGTTCGTGGAATAGTAGACGATTGCACAGGCATTAACGGCAACATGGGTAGTTTTACAGCAAGGCAGTTAGTCTGTGCTTAGCGGTTGCAGCGACCAGTAGCCAGCAGTAGGGGCTTCAGTAGGTTCCTGGAACAGTAGATGTGGCATTTGAGCCAGCAGCCAGCAGTGGGGGCAGCTAGTCCCTGCCTAGCTATTGCAGCCACCAGTAGCCAGCAGTGGGGGCTCCAATAGGTTCATGGAACAGTAGACGATTGCACAGGCATTAACGGCAACATGGGTAGTTTTACAGCAAGGCAGCTAGTCCGTGCTTAGCGGTTGCAGTGACCAGTAGCCAGCAGTAGGGGCTTCAGTAGGTTCCTGGAACAGTAGATGCGGCATTTGAGCCAGCACCCAGCAGTGGGGGGGCATTAGGCAGCTAGTCCGTGCTTAGCGGTTGCAGCCACCAGCAGCCAGCAGTGGGGGCTCCAGTAGGTTCGTGGAAGAGTAGACGATTACACAGGCATTAACGGCAACATGGGTAGTTTTACAGCAAGGCAGCTAGTTCGTGCTTAGCGGTTGCAGCGACCAGTAGCCAGCAGTAGGGGCTTCAGTAGGTTCCTGGAACAATAGACGCAGCATTTGAGCTAGCAGCCAACAGTGGGGGGGCATTAGGCAGCTAGTCCGTGCTTAGGGGTTGCAGCCACCAGCAGCCAGCAGTAGGGGCTTCAGTAGGTTCCTGGAATAGTAGACGCGGCATTTGAGCCATTGTCATGCTTCTAGTTCTTCTTAAGCAGTACGCTACAGAGCGTAAAATAAGTCATCTCCCATAATTGTTGCTGATAGGCTGGCCAACTTGTAGTACAAGCACAGATCAGTATACATGTAATATAGTTGTCAACCTCAAGAATACTTGAGCTGGGAAAAGCACCTGGGACTGGGCCTGTTGTAAGCTGTGGTATGCGACACGAGCTTAAGATACAAGGCCCCTTTAGCAAGGAACTGGAGCTTAGTATTTCTTGAATGTAGCTCGGAGAACAAAATTTCATATTTCTAGTTCTTCTCAAGCAGTACATTACAGAAATCTGTACGCACAATTACAGGAAATTGATGTGTATAGTCTCTCTGGTACAATAAACAATTCAAACTATTTTCTGCCATACTCCGATGATTAGGATATCTGTAAACAAAGAACGAAAAAGAGCACCATGAACAATAACCGTGAACAATATTCAGAACAACACAAATGTGAAAGAATCTAATAGTATAGTATGCTCGTTCTTGTATGGCTAGCTTGTAGTACAAGCACAACTGAGTATACATGTAATATAGCTGTCAACCCGTACTGCTGGAAAAGACTGAGACTGTAGCCCCTGGGGAAAGCACCTGGGACTGGGCCTGTTGTAAGCTGTAGTCTGCGACACGAGCTTAAGATATAAGGTCCCTTGAGCAAGGAACCAAATCACTTTTTACCAGCTCGTCTGTAGCTGCTACTCGTGTTGATAACTCCGATGATTAAGATATCTGTAAACAAAGAACGAAAGAAGAGCACTCTGAACAATATTCAAAATAGTACAAATGTGAAAGAATCATTCTCTTGTATCAATGGATGGCATATCTAACTTTTGAAATAGAAATACAGTGATTCAAACTTGCCTGTAACTGAAGAATGTGCATTGTAACTCATATTGCTATGCTCCTATTGTTAGTGGTTGTTTCTTGCTTTCTTTTTTCGTTGTGCTTCTACTTTTACGATGTCCATAATCAAAAGAGTCATGAGGACAAGTGCTAAGAGAAACAATCCTGACAGTTCAGTAAGTTGGCTTATGCTAATGGATTCCATGTTATGTGAAGCAAAGAGATGTATGTTAATATGTAGGTGTTGAAGGTAATTTATAAAAGAGTTCAGGATGTTTGCAAGCTGGTTTTAAGTGTGAATGGCACTGGATTTTTGAGAATATTTTAGCAGAAGTAAGACGTAATCATTTGAAAAGATTGAAAGACAGTGGGTAAATACAGAAACGTGCTGTACAATCAAATAGGGAAGGCCATGGAAGATCGCCAGACTTGAATGCGGGATAGATTTCTGACAAGTGCAGAAATAAATACATAAATAAATATACGGCCTGATTTGATATTATCCAATATGAATATGAAGGGAATTTATTGGAGATGCAAGTGCCAGCTAACAAACGAGGCTGGCTTGGGACTTCCACTGTGCTTGGGACTTCCACTGTCGAATCAGTGAGTCAAGCGTGTCTGCGCTTTCAAAGAAAAGGAGATCCTGTCGGTAGCTAATAATAGATCGCTGCCAGCTGACTTGGTAGAAGTATTTATGGTCGATGGACAAGCCACCAAAGGAGGCGAGGCACTGTTATGGACTTAGTTGTGCATTTAATTAATTGTAGGTTAAAGTGAATTTATGGACAGACTTGAAGTGAACAGGCATAGTCTGTAATATGTGTTAGATTTTACCTATTGGTCAGGTGGTGAAGCTCAGGGTTATTTCGACCCTTATGTTCAGAGCTCTATGCACACCTTCAACCTCAAAAGGTGGGAACTAAACCCTCGATTGAAGGGCATAAGATAAAACTTGGGCTCTTCTTTCGCAACAACCTGATCTTATTTAGCCTATTTCGGTGGGATGTCTATACAATTGAGTTGATGCAATAATTTCAAGTTCAGCACAAATGTACAGATCGATAGACCATTGCTTATTACCTTGCTAGACTTGTAAAGTGAGCTCGCATTTGAAGAAAGAACAAAAGAATAAGGAAACTCAATAAAAATAGCAACTGAAGAGGTTTTTCTAATTCTGTACCAAGCAAACTCAGTGACCACTTCTCCTGGGAATGAGACTGCGTATTTACCTCCTCGCACCACTTCCTAGCTATCATTGACAACAACCTGGCCAGCATCATACTGTAGGAATCCTGCGCGGGTGCAACAGTTGTCCAAAAATTAGGAATCAGACTCATATTGTCGAATTGTAGAATGAGACAAAACCACCAAGTTTGCTGTAAATTTAATGACCACATTGCTAGCAGATAGTATCATCAAATATTGAGGCTATAATGCAAAAATAATGAGTCAATTTTAACAGAATTTCATTATATCAGCACTTTATGGCACTTTAAGCAATTGCTAGCAAATCCTTTTGATAAACCGTAGTACATCTTATTGGATCTATAAAAGAGAGCAGAGAGGTATCGATTCATTCATTGAGTCTTGAATCAGAAGGTAGCAGTTTAGGGGCATTTTCATGTAGCACTGAGTCTCTATTGCACCGATACAGTTGTTTGACTAGCACAAATGTTAATTTTGAAGAACTTTCCAACTCCAACTCCAATTGGTCAAGTAGTTAATTTATCACCTTCTAAACTATCATATCGAATTCAACAACAGTGTATTGTGCCATATAGAAACAAGTGAAGGCACATCACAATTCTCAAGGAGGCATATCACTCTTGAGTTATAGAAGAAAGGGCTCATACAAGGCTTTGTTGATGAAGGCATTTATCAAGGTACAACATACACCGGGCTCCCTGGTGTGGACTCCTAACAGATCAGATGGGCTTTACAAAGTCAGCCTGGGGTACAAGCTCTCTTTAGCTAATCAAGTAGAGGTCGTGGAAGGACCCAGTGTACTGCATTTTGTGCCAGGACAATAATGACAATATATCATTTGTTCCTATCATGCCATTTCATAAAATATGGGCAGCAGTGAGAAGAATCCAAGAGGAAAACAAAAACAGGAATGAGAGTCAATAGAGGAAGCTCTGCAAAACTGGTTGGAGGACACTGACACACAGAGGAGGACTATTCCCTTCTATTGTTTGTATTGTGGTACATATGGCTCGGAAGGAGTGACTCTCTATTCCAGGGAAAATTCACACTCCAGCTTCTATTTTACGTTTTAACAAGGTACAAGGGTCGTACAAATTCTTTGGACTCAGCATGAAACTTAAGAAACAGAGTGTGGCAGGTAAGGGTGACATAGATGAAACAAATCCCAGTGGCTTCTTTAACGGAGTAGCTCAACAAAATCCTTGTGAAAGTGTATAAACCTCCTAATCGTATTAGATTCATATCAGATATCTTTTGAGCTTGGCTTCAGAAGACAAACAAACAACTCAGAAGTGAAGGCTTTGTCCATAGTGATGACAATTGCTCAGGAGGCTAGATTAAGTGATATAAGCACTTTTTGAGGTTCAAAGTTGAGTATTCCTTGGATTAATAGATCTATGGAACCGAGAAATATCAGTTTAGATGGTGGTCTACAGCTAGCTAGTGATTTAAAGACCGGGTTAGAATCCATCAAGCACAATACTATTACAGATAAGCTATCAAAACTGGCATGCAGCAGAGCAGCAGGGTCTGTATTATAGATATCATCTCAATATGGGGTAGAGGATGTCTTTCAGCTGGGATTGTTGAAAATGTAATTTTCTCTGGTTTAGATCTCTTACCTTTACTATTAGCTTGACCCCTGGATGTTACATTCCATCCCCATAGACTGTCATAGATCGCTACTGTTACTGTCTTTCAACTGAGCTCTTCACTGTTATTTTAATTTTTAAGAAGCCAATTTTTGCGCTGGATATAGACTGTAACTTTTGTGTTTTAAGCAATCGAAGAGTTACGATGTTTTCTGCAGAAAAACATCTCACAACAAAGAAAAGGATATTCAAATTTAACTTGTTAAAATGACAAATATATTAAGATTATTCAGGAAATTGGATGCCCCTGTAAGAGCAAACTGCTCCAAGCCTCAAGGGAAGCCTTACAACTCAATTTTCACTATATCTAAAATATTTGGCTTGCCATTTAGGATTTAGTACCACATGGACCACAACACACCTGAGCCAATGGCAGTCCGAAATAGCAATTCAACAAGCAATAAGACAAAATTAAGAGGATAGTAAAAGGATGCATCTTCAAAAAGTTACCAAATTAGGATCTTGCAATATCAAAGTTTAAAATGGAGACATAGAATTATTTGGAGAAAAAAATGCGACAAAATACAGGGGTATAATGAAGGAATAAAAAAAAAATAATAAATCTTTCTCATTCATATATTCGAATATTCATATTCGAACATGCCACATGATCCATACAACAAATAAACACCTAAACCGTATTGGAAAAGTAAACAATAAGAGATAGCATAGATATAATAAACCCTAGTACACCTTATTGGGTTTGCAAGAGAGAGCACACACCTTATTGGGTCTGCAAGAGAGAGCACAGAGGTACGGATTCATTCATTGGGTCTTGAATCAGTAGCTAGCAGTTTAGGGGCATTTTCATGAAGCACATTGTTTTCATGTTCAGAATTAATAAAGGTAGTGACAGGTTTTGACAGATCCTTACTGAAATCTGTTTGCCACGAGTTGGAAATCTTCTACAAACATCCTCCCGGACCCAGGTAGTCTATATACATACGTTCCGTTGTTTACCATTTCAAGGGTACTCACCTGCAAGAAAGAACTAGATAGACCTGGAGCCCCTCTGTCTATTTATTCCCTAATGTAACCCATACAAAAAACACCACTAGTAAATTATTCCACAGTTTGCGTAGTGTAATATGCTTATCTCAAAAACGAGTCACTTAGTTTTTAAATGACTACTTTGTTCAAAATAGTAATCTTGAATGACTAATTAGAGAAGAAGCCAGTTAGTTCTTGAATAAGTAAGTAGTTCAAAAAAGTAATCAGATAACAAAACAAGTTCCAAAACAGTGATCAGATAAGAATACAAATATATTAAGTTCCAAAACAGTGATCAGATAAGAATACAAATATATTATATGGATATCCAGGTCTTGAATGACTACTGAGCTCGAAACAAAAATTCATACTTCCAGTTCTTCTCGAGCAGCACGTTAAAAAGGGTAAAATAAGTCATTTTGTACGCACAATGACATCTGAACTATCCAATAGGAAGTTGCTATGTACATGGAAATCTCGTAAGCTGTATGTAACATCAGTAACATCTTCTAGATATTTCTCATATGTCAGTCCTGTTAGAGATGGACAAAGTTCTAAAAGCAAATTGCCTTTTAGGATGCACTTGTACTGAACATTTGCTTCTGTTTGGATGATGCAATGCAATTGTAAACAGCGTCGATATGTCGTTAACTCTTGACATGTGGAACAATTAAGTTGATCTGTGGAAACTGTTCCAAATGTGTCTGCTGGAACAGAGCAATTGTTGCAGATTGTGAAAAATGGTTCTGCATGTATATCTGCTATCGTTAACATTCCTTTGACCTGCTTCATGTTGAAGTACAGTATTAAGGTTAGATATTGTAATAAAAAAATACTACAAGGACGATAAATGAAAGATGATAATTTAGGAGAATAGGTTGCAGTACAGTTTTAGCGCTAGATATTGTAATAAAAAAGATAATTTGGAAGAATAACAAATAATTTAGCAAAACAAGAAATAAAGAATTAGAAATTATATTTTGTGGACTAGGAAACAACCTTTGTTGTTGACATAGCTAGTTTGCTGAGGTCTGCCAGTACTCTGTTCGAATTGACGGCTGTTATGAAGGTGGATTTGCATGTGCGTAGAGATCCGTAGTCTTTTCCTCTGACAAGATTCCGAAACAACACCATTGGTGCTTCTTGTTTTGAAATTTATTTTTCTATTAATTTGAAAATTGGCTGAAATGTACTGAAAATATAAACCTGCATTGCAAAATGTACCAAGCGTTAACACTAATGCAATTTCTTCTAAGTAAATGTAAAAAAGTATAAATGGTTGAGTTTGTATATACCATAGCTTTGTCTTTTTGAGATTGGCCATCCTTGATATTTAGGACATATTGGCCACCTATTTCTTTAGCTGATGTTACAAGACCAGCTACTGTATCGATTGCAAATCCAGTTGTGTTTGTGAGTTGGCTAATAGTGGTTGTCGGTACAAATGTGTATTGCGTACACACGGATGGGATAGTTTCTATGATACTTTTGTCATGTAACACTAATATGCAGCTGCAGTCTCCATGGTCATAAACTGTTTTGGGAGAGACTTTAAAATCTTTTATACAGATTCCTTGGCCGACTACAAGTTTCTCCTCGACAGTAGGAATGAGATTATGTGGCACATTGAGTGTGATTGCCGTATTCCCTTTGCTATCCACTAGGTCAGCACGTAACAATTGGATGCCATGTATTTGATCAACAATTGTCTTATAAATGACAAGAACGTCCCCGTGAAAGATTCTTCCCAGTTTCAGGCTTTTCAGATCCTATATTGTAATTGGAGTGCATAAATCGTGGCTGGAGCTTAGTTCGGATTTCTTTTCACGCTTTTGCCTGTAGAACAATATTAAAAAGAATCTGAATTAGCATAATCTTTGTATTATGAAACTTGTAAGGAAAGATTTAAAGGTTATTTAGTTAATTTTTCTCAGTTTCTGAGACACTGGAAGTTTATGGGAGAGCGCAATCTTCTGGAGCAGTCCCTAGAGCAGTAGTTTCTTCGTGTTGTGTTTTCATGGTAGTTACCTGTACACATATGAGTACAAGCTATTAGGTTTATAAGAAAAATGTGTTCGATGTAATTCTAGATCTGTGCATAATACTATTCTCTGTGTTGTTACCTTGATTAGTTTGCGCAAAGTGTTGCAAGGTAGCTACAAGACATAGACTTTCAGTTGGATATGAAGTTTAGCAAATTGTAGAGAAACTTGTGTACCAATGCTACATTGATTTTGTAGTGAGAAAAGCAAGAGTGAAAAAAGGTGGAAAACATAGCAAATTGTAGAGAAACTTGTATACCAATGCTAGATTTATTTTTCTGTGAGAAAGCCAAAAGTGCAAAAAAATTTGCTGTGGGTAAACCAAGAGTGCAAAAAGTGGGAAATATAGCAAATTGTACAAAAACGTGTATACCAATGCTACATTGATATTGCAGTGAGAAGGCCAAAAGTGCAAAAAAGTGGAAAACATAGGTTTTGTTTTATGGCATGTTTAACAGATTGCAGAGGAAAGGATCGTTAGAGCTGTAGTAGCGCATAGAGTATGCCATGATCAGACCAATATGCCCATGTTACATTTATTTCACACTGTTTTATAGGCAAAGTTGTCCAGATATGGTCTATTATTGTTTTCCGTTGCGGAGATAGTTTGCTTGTTATTTCTTGTAAGTTTTCCATTTCCATAAATTGTACGAAGTTTTTGCTGCGAGCTGTTGGTTGTTTGATGTCAATGTTGAGATCACCAATAACTAAAAAAACACAATCAGTATATGTAGTTTGCGATTTTTCTTCCTTTATTATTTGCATTATCGTGGATACTTGTTCAAATGGTGCTGCATAAATGTTCATTAAGCAAATCGGCTGCTGAAAGTACATGTCAATTAGGGTAAGCTCTATTTTGTTTTTGAAAAATGTCTTTATTACCTTAATAGGTATTTTCTTGTTTATGCAAGTAAGAATTCCATGTGTCGAATGTGCAATGGCGAAATTGAATGATAAGAATTCTTTGTCTACTGGCGGAATGTAGAGATGAGTTTCTTGAAAACAAAGGATCATATTGTCCATTAAGTCATTGTGGTGAATCACGTCAGTAAGGTGTGCACGTAGACTACATGTGTTTAGACTTGCAATTGACAAAAGATCCTTGTTATCAGATTTCTTCTTTGCGAATTCTAGTTTCCATGCAACAATTGTTTCTAGCCGTGCCATTTCATTGATTATCTTGTTTTTGATATGGAAGTTTTGTTGTGTCAGTTTGTTAATCAAGTAGAGTGACTCGATAGTTCTAACACGTGATAATGCAGTGTAGACTAGACCATATTTTGTGACACCAGTTGGGTCAAATGCAAGTTGATCTAATGTCAACCCTTGTGTTCGGTGTATTGTTCGTGCACAAGCTAATTGGATTGGAAATTGTTTGCGAATTGTAATTTGTAATTTGTTATGAGACATTGCTAGCGATTTTGCAATTCGCAGGATTGGTGTCAGATTTGGCGATATATTTATGTCGTATAGTTGTTTAAATTTGTTTCTTTGTTGTTTGCCAATTTCTGTGTCTGAGAATTCTATCCAGACAATGTCAGGTCCGTTGTTATTAGATGAATAGGATTTGAAAATCCCTTCAGCACCATTAACCAATTCATCACTTGTATTGTAATTTCCTGCATATAGTTCAACTAACATGTTTTGTTTAACTGTGATTGTTGATGGCAATGAGATTGCTTTATCAAAAGCAAAATAGCTCGATCCAGGAGTCTCGTAGTTATCAATTGCAAGTAGCGTTATTTGTTCTCCTTCTGTCAGAGAAAGCATTTTTGCATTGTGATTATGGACATCTTTGTTTCGATAGAAAATGTATGGGAAAACTGGGCTTAAAGGTGCCATCCTGTAACAGTTATTGTTTACATAAGCAATATCTTGATCTGTTTGCGTGTTTAATCTCATCCTATTTAGTACATCGATGAACAATGGGTCTTTTTGCCGCATTGTTGTGTGCAATTGATAACATTTTATTTTCTCAGGCCAAAAGTCATATGGAATTGTGTTTTTGTGGATTTTTGGGTTTTCAAAGATTAGATAATCTCTGATTGGGTTCGCCTGGTAAAGATCACCAGAGAATATGATGTCAACATTAGCAAAGTATGAAGTTGGTGTGTGTAAGATTTGGCGCAGTCGCTTGTCAATTTGATATAGTGTTGTTGCACCAACAAGCGATGCCTCATCTATGAGGAGTACACACAATTGTTGGAAATGCTTCGATAATGTGTCTAATTTTTCATTGTTTAGGGACGGGCAATCTGCTTTGTTAACGGGAAAATAGAATGCAGAATGCAATGTCACACCACCAACATTAAAGGCAGCTTTGCTCGTGTGTGCAGTGATTATTCCTATTAGTTGTGATGGGTTATAAGGCAATGCCACATTTTGTATGCGTACTAAGGATTGGAAAATTGCCTTAGCTGTGTGTGTCTTTCCTGTTCCTGCACCTCCTGTTAAGAAAAAATAGATTAGCTCGTCTGGTCTGTACAATTTTCTTGTTATAACATCAGTCACTATACTTGCTTGTTCTGTGTTTAGTTGACGCATTAATTCATAGTACTCTATGTCTTCAAGTATATGTGGTTGTTTGACGATTTCATATGGCCTTGTAGACCGTAGAGAAAACTTCTTTGTATCTTGGAAATGTTCCAAGTCATTTTGGAAGTCATAGTTTTCGTATTTGTCATCTATTGATTTGTTAAAAGTTGTGGTTTTTGTTTCATTTGATCTCAAACTATCTATGTCGAATATTTGTTCAGTTTCTGTTTCTACTCTGTGCATTGCGTCATCTATGTCACCCCATGTAGTTGTTGTAACAAATTTGAACTTTTGTTCATTTTGCTTGACTATTTCTTCGAATGCAAGATATGCAGATTGCCAACTTGTGTGATGTTTCTTAATTGCAGTTTCACTTACTCGATAGGGGTAGTATAACATTAATTGCTCTCTACAGTGGTTTTCAATGTCCTTGTATTTGCTATATCTAACAGATCGAATGACATATGGTCTACTTGATTTTCTGTGCTTTTGTCCTTTCTTTGTATAACTAGATGCAAATTCCGCTAAGCATACAAGTTCAATAGCGGTAGGTCGTAGAACATAGTAGTCAATAATTGATGGGCACATTATGTCTTCTGAGTCATCTGCCTCCTTTTGCAGGTCCTTTTTTCTTTTAAGAACAAATGCACGATCATCCATAGGAGATGTGTTAATGAATACACACTTTCGTGAACTACAATTTAGTGGAAGTGATAACACAATATGCACTGCTTGTTGTGCAGACATTTGTTGCAAGTTGACCAAAGCTTTCCCTAAAGAACTAATGGTCTTTAGGATATCAGATTTTGCTTTCACATGATCTTCGCGTATGTTTTTAAATGTCCTTGCGAGCGTTCTATCTTCTTTCGTCATATAGGAACTGCAATACATTGCAGCTGCATATGAGTCAAGTACAAATTGGGAATTAGTGTTTGCAATCCAAATTCCCGGAATGTGTTTTGCAAAGCTATTTGTCCAGGTGTCAACTGGTTTTCTTTGCAATAAGAGTGTTGTTCGATTTAGTGTACATTGGATGGCATGTATGTATTCATTGTGTACTAGTCCAAGGTTGGCCAAAAATCTATCAAATGTATCATTTTCATTGTATCTTGTGTTGTTTATTGTTTCAAAGATTAGCTTTGCATGTGTTTTTGTTCTATCACTATCGAATTCAAGAGGCTCAAGTATTTTTGCTGCTTTCATGGGTTGTATTGGGAAATTAAATATGCAATTAGACTTTGCATGCTTGATACAACTTTTTGTGTGAAAATGGTGTTGTAGAGCTCTAAGTTCCTTTGCAAGTAGGAATGAATTAGTTGACAAGTAATTGTCAACGAATTGTTCAACTTCAATGTTTGCATTTTGACCATAGATTGGTGCAGATTTTATCCAAAGTAAACCATGTTCATGTTCACTTCCCTGATTTTGGAATTCAGTTACATAGAAGTGGTCATTGAGTTCTCCATAATACTTGTGATCATGAGATGTCAATTGATGTAGTGCGTCCCTCCTAGATCTATAGTAACGTACACAAGTAACAGGGTCATTTCTTAATAACGAGCTAGGTTCATTTTCATCAAGTTCATTTGTCTTTGGTTTTCTAGTATTCTGTTTTATGTCTCTCAATGCATCCATTAAAGGATCCCAAAGATGCTCGGCACTGCTAAAGGAAACAAAGAAAGTGGGTGGCCCTAGTTGTCGAATCATTGCATAGAGTTTGTTCCGTATTTGCTGGTGGTAGTCAGGCGAGGTACGAATTGTTTTTAGATCCATGTACCCAATGTCAGAATTTAAAATACGATCTAGGTTTGGTTTTGACTTAACGTCTCTTGCAACTAGTTTTCTACCTTTCAATTGCCCTTTTCTAATTCTAATCCACATTGTATTCAAGACTTGATTTATGATAATGCGAGTTGCTTTATAAAACAAGTTTGTAGTATGATAAGCAAAATCATGGTTTTTATGCAGCACTTCCCAGTGACAGATCTTTTGATATGTAAAGTTTTTGGAGATCTCAACTGGGCGTTTGTTGCCATAGAAAAGCGAGGGAAAACTCATTTCTTCTGAGTACTTATCTCTGAAGATTCCTAATGGCATGTATCCGGCAGTAGGTGCAATGTTAATTTATCTGTTAACAAGGTCATAGACAGTGTGTGCATCAATGAATCCATGCACCAATGTTTTTGTCGTTGGTTCATCGTTTCCTTGGTTATCGTCTTCGCTATCATCAATGTCACTTGAACTTTGATATGCCTCTTGATTTTGTAGAAATGCCTCTTTCCAATTGTCATCTATGGTAGCATTCTCGAGCTTGTAAAGCATTCTTTTGCATAATTGTTTTAATGCTTTCATCACTTTGTGAATGTTAACTCGACCAAATGCATATGCACTTTTGAATCTTAAACTCTTTTTGAGAACAACGGCAACCGTGTCAGTGTCTTTTATAGTTCGGGGAAATGCAGATTGAATTCTAGAAATATTTGTGGGCACATTGATAACTCCTCCAGTTAAGCCTAGTTGCGGCTTCTTATGTCGATGGCCCATTTCTTTTATTTGCAAGAAGGGAAATCTTAATGCAACTAGTCTTTCTTCCAGTTCAGTGAGTTGTGTGAGTGTTCTAGTGGCATTGTTTCTTCTTATTTGTTCAGGAACTGCATATTTAGCAATTGTTCCATGTTCAATTGCTTTTTTGCAGTGTTTACAAATGTAGCCATCTTGAACACGAGATTTAACATCCTCAAAACTAGTTGATAGTTTCCTAATCTTATTTTGTCTTGTTTTATTTGCTTGCTGCAACAAGCAAATGTCCCTTTTGAAAAAGGTTCTTTCACATGATGAACAATTGAAAATAGGTGTGTCACTTATTTGTCTTTGATATATTTCATCAAACTTCGATAATTGTGTTAATGTGTTTGTTGATCTTGACTGAACCGATAGGCTAGATTTTCCTAATTTCTTTGATTGTGTTGAAAGCTTCTTTGATCTTGTTACAAATGGGTTGTAGTCCACGTGTTCTATGACTATTTCTTGTTTCATTGTTGTTGTGTTGAATGCGAGTCTTATCTTATGTTTTTTCAATTTTTCCCGTATAATGCCTTTAAGTAAACACAAAGATAAATGTTTCCTTTGTTTGCCTACTGGACAAGAGTTTACAGTTTCTGTTTGCGGGTTGGGCCTAATATGTTTTTCTGTATTTTCTAGAACTTTTGTCTCTTTGCCTAATGGACGAGAAGTTATCATTTCTGTTTGTGCGTTGTTTCTAATATGTTTTTTCAAGTTTATAAGTGATTGAAATCTCAGTGTCTCATTAACATCTGCTCTGTTTTCTAGAACTTTTGTCTGTTTGCCTAATGGACGAGAAGTTACGATTTCTGTTTGTGCATTGGTTCTAATATGTTTTTCCAAGTTTCTCAGTGAGGGGAATCTCAATGGGAGTGTCCCACTGGCATCTTCTGTGTTCTCTAGAACTACTTCTCGTTTCATTGTAATTTTGTTATATTCAATGCCTATTTTTTGCCTTTTCACATTTTTCCGAGCAATGTCCTTAAGCTCACGCAAAGATAAACCTCTCTTGTGCTTGTTTAAATGACAAGATGGTTTTAATCTAGTTTGATCAAATTGACATTTTGTTTCAGATTGTATGTCAGTGTTGTTATTTGCAGAATGCGATGAATGAAACATTACAACCTCCTCAGTATTTGATGCAACCTCCTCAGTATTTGATGCAGTTGATAGAGCAGATGTTCTAGCGTTGGCTAAAGATGTCTTTATTGATGTTCTAGCATTGGCTAAAGATGTCTTCATTTCACTTGTATCTTCTTTACTTGGAAGAAGACATGTTTCCATGTTATCTTGTTTACTGCATAAGTTCATTTGTTCATATGAGTTGCTTGTTTCTTGTTGGAAGCTAGAATGCATTGTTGATTGCTTATGAATGAGAGGTTCGAAGTTCCCATTCAAAGGATATTCGTTGTGGAATAATATCTCATAAGTATCTGTTTTAAGACTCGAATTGAAATGCAAATAAGGTCTCATCTGTGTTTTGGACCAAACTCTAATTGGAATTTTCAGCGAATTTGAGAGCCAATGGATACAGAAAATATCTCGCCATAAACCTCTGGATCCTAAGGGTATATTGTTTGAGGCAGATCTGGCCATTTTGTCTAAATAGATTTCCCGGTTACTAATGTTATGCATTTCTTTTAGTGACTCTTCATGCAGTTCATGTTCGTAAGACAAAATTGCCTCTCTATCTTGTTTTTCAAGACAATGTCTAAAATACTCTATTGTTCCTTTCCTTAGTTCTACTGATGTGTATTGAAAATGTAGCAAAAGTTCTAAACTATTGAATAAGTCTCCAATTAGATATGCGAAATTGTTCACACGAAATAAGTGATGCTTTTGCAAGAGTAATTGCAACTTGTGCTCGTCAGACATAGTAGACATGTTTCTAAGTGACTGAAATCTCAGTGCCTGACTAACATCTTCTTTTTGTTTCATTGCAATTTTGTTATAGTCAATGCCTATTTTTTGCCTTTTCAAATCCTTGTGAGGAATGTCCTTAAGCACATGCAAAGATACACTTTTGCTGTGCTTGTTTAAGTGACAAGACGGTTTTAATTTAGTTTCAACAGATTGACATTTTGTTTCAGGTTGTGCTTCAGTATTGTTCTTTGAGGAATGCGCTGAATGAAACATTACAACATCTTGTTCATATGAGACGTTGGTTTGTTGTTGGAAGGTACAACCAATTGTAGACTGCGTACGAACCAAAGGTTCGAAGTGCCCATTCAGAGGATCCTCGTCATGGAATAATATGTCGAGAGTATTTGCCATAAGACTTGAATTGAAGTGCAAATAAATCCTCATCTTTGTTTTGGACCAAACTCTAATTGGAATCTTCAGCCAATTTGAGAGCCAATGGATACAGAAAATATCTCCCCATAGACCTCTAGATCCTAAGGGTATATTGTTTGAGGCAGATCTAGCCATTTTGTCTAAATAGATTTCACGATTGCTAATGTTATGCATTTCTTGAAGTGACACTTCATGTAGTTCATGTTCATAAGACAAAATTGCTTCTCCATCTTGTTTTTTGAGACAACGTCTAAAATACTCTATTGTTCCTCTTCTTAGATCTACTGATGTGTATCGGAAATCTAGCAAAAGTTCTAAACTATCGAATAAACAGTCTCCAATTAGATATGAGAAATTGTCCACACGACATAAGTGATGCTTTTGCAAGACTAATTGCAATTTGTCTTCCTCAGACATAGCATACATGATGATGACTAAATGTTCGATGCAATATTATGTTTAGTCATGCAATGCAATTACTGGTCACAAATCAAGTTGAACAATGCAAATGCATATAGAACAGAGAATATTATGTTTAGTCATGCAATGCAATTACTGGTCACAAAGCAAATTGGACAATGAAAATGCATATAGAACAGAGAATCATTGTGTGTACCTTTGGAACTGCAAATGTCTACTGAACTGCTCAGAGGGTTTTGATATCGGAGCTCAAAATGCCACTGCCAAAGACAAAAAAGAACCTGTTGTACGTTAGGACCAGTGGGTGTAATTGTATATCGTTCTACTCAGCAGTCAGATACAGCGTAAAATTAATTAGTGAGATAAAGCAGTAATTTTAAGGCATCAAAACACCAATGAGGGGAATAAATTCAACCATTTCATAACAGTGTATATAAGCGCATTGCTTTATTCCATCTATTCCAACTCAACTTCGCACAAAGTCAACAGTGATTGTAAATTGGAGGGAACAACAGAACACATAAGACTCATTCATTAGCGCGCCATTCAGCCTCTGACTGAATTTTGTTAAGAGAGAAAATTACCATCACTGTTATTTTAATTTTTAAGAAGCCAATTTTTGCCCTAAACACAGGGCTATAATGGATCGAATATAGAATCTAAGAGTAAGAAGGTGACTTCTACCATTAAGTTCCTTTCTTGGAAAACATAGGTAAGCAGAATTTAAAAAAAAACCTAATGTGTTGCAGAGTTGAATTGTGAATCTTTATGTGTGAATGGAATGGAGGTAGCCTTAACTCCAGTGAAATATATTTCTAAATATTATCTAGATTATACAACAGCTAGCTGGTTGCTTAAAAGAAGGAAGATATATAAGAATAACAATGGTGTATTAATTGTTCGAAACTAGGTATTCCCTCTGCAGTAAAAATTAACAATAGAAATTAATGATTGAAAATAGTCCTGATTAATGTGCTTTTTGGAAAACCCCAACCGTGGGTTTGTTATGTATATACAAGTATGGAGAGCAAATCTAACCAACAGCCAACCCTAAAATCAAAGCCAAAGCATGTAATACAGCTAGCTAGTGATTTAAAGACGGGGTTATTACAGATAAGCTATCAAAACTGGCATGCAGCAGAGCAGCAGGGTCTGTATTATAGATATGATCTCAATATGACACAGTGAACAAATATAAATTATCTCACCCATATAAACTGTACAGCACAAGATGTGCGCAAAGAGTAGCAACAATGACCATAAAAGGGTGACCCAAGATCAAATCTGATTAGTGCTAGTTGTGCGTTGTGTTAAGGGAAAGAGGCAAAGATCTTTGATCAATAGTTTGGTCATAAATTTAGTAAGTTCGAGTAACTCTAATGCCAAATGTGACCCAAGATCAAACCTCGCTTGGGTTGTTGGGCCCTGTTTCCTGAACATGAAGGTCAGTATTGAAACATGAAGGTCACTATTGAAATGAGCCAGTAGATGCAAACTGGAATGTACATATGTGAAAGCCCTAGCTGTCATTATAATTTGAGTTTCAAGGAAGTTGTCCAATGATCATCGTTTGTTTGCTAGAACTTTTATTTTAGATTTTCATAACCATGTAAAACGCTTAATACCCTTGAGTAAATGGTTTTCGAATTACCATGAAACCTGAAGGATCATAATGTCACGAACTTTCACAAAAGAAAATGGTTATGACACTGCATGTAAATACGAGCGGAACCCATTATATCAATGCGTCTAAATCTTAATGAAGTAGCAACCTATCTAACTGGCAACTAGGAAAACTAGATTATGTTAAGACTTGCAGGGCTGGGAATATTTCTTACCTAGTTCAGAATATTGCAACCTCATTGCTGAAGAATCAGAACAATAGCCACATGGTAATGTGTTGCAGAGTTGAATTATGAATCTTTATGTGTGAATGGAATGGAGGTAGCCTTAACTCCAGTGAAATATATTTCTAAATATTATCTACATTATACAACAGCTAGCTGGTTGCTTAAAAGAAGGAAGATATATAAGAATCATCAACTGTTGATAAATGATTATCTCAAGTGATCGTTCCCCTATACAGTTATCCTTATATTTGTAGTTAGTAGCCACAACTATTAAGCTATTTGGTACTACAATCAACAATGACCAGTCAGAAAGGTACAACATCACCAACAAACCAATGGTAGTAATTTCTTTTTAATTGTACATTCAAAACGGTGACACGGTATTAGTTAGAACGAATCTCATAATCTTTTGTCTCAGATATGAATCTTATAGAAATGCATTGATCAATGCAATCCATGATTCATTGCAGCCTCTTATGTGACTAGTCATAGCTATGCCCACAGTCAGACTTACAGCAAGTTGCAACTGTTGCATTTTGCCATTACAGTATTTTGCCTCACTTAGGTATATAGATGAACTAGCCTTAAACAGAGATTTGCTCTGGAAAAAATTATTAATGAGCAGCGGTTTCACCTCAATTTATAGCATAACTTTCCACTTAAAATGACAGGTCCTATGAGCTCCAACTGTTCCATAGAGGCATCCTTGAATAACCAAACAGTGAACCCAATTGCAGAATGCTTCAATCTCAAGTTTCTTCCATTCCCTAAACCGTCTGTTTTTGTATACTACTATTTATGCTCTTTTCAGGTGTTTTCATGTCCACTTTAACCCCTCTGTTCCATTAATACAGGGATTTGATCCGGATTCTGTGACCATCCATCTGGATCTTTGATTCAGATTATAAAAGATCCTTTCACTAAAAACCAAAACACATTAGGAAAGCTGACAATTGCATCCATACTCGAGAAATGGTTCAGTTCTCTTCTGTTGGGGTCAGTCTGAGTCCCAATAATTCATATACAGTCCAAATCATTATTCCTTATGTTTTATATATTCTTCATGACCACTTAACTCTGATTTTAGACCGCTTAGCTATTGACACGCATAGTGACAAAGGTTAAGGTTGTGGGCATGTTTGGAAAACTAAGCAATGAAATATTCTAATTCCTTTAGGAGGCTTTCCTAATCCTTATCATGGTCTTGGTATTTATACTCAGGTATGCATCCGAAAGTAGCAAGATTATAGATGATGAACCAGAAGCATTATTTATAGAGAATGTTAATGTAAGGTCACAAAATTTTGTTCTTCTTATCAGCTATAGAAATTAATAGATCTGAAAACATATTTCATTAAGCTAGTATCCTGATGATTATTAATGGCAACAGGGCCTCTGAGAAGGGAGAGGATGGAGCAAAAAATGTTAATAGTCATAGTGCATATAATGGTGATATTGAAGTGGAATCTGAAGTGATGATATTCATGGCAGTAACTGTGACTCCTTTTGGGATTCAGAAAAACTCCATACGGGTACTCTCAAGGCAACAATCAATGGAAGAAGATAGGTTAACGTTGTCAAAGGTGAGTTTTCCTACTTGGAGAACTTCCAGTGTTAGTCTTTAGAGTATGTACCTTGGACGGTCTTCTACAGCAGCAACAGCATGCACAGCAGATGTGGGCACCTTCTTTAGCAGTAAAAATTGACAATAGAAATTAATGATTGAAAATAGTTCTGATTAATGTGCTTTCTGGAAAAGCCCAACCGTGGGTTTGTTATGTATATACAAGTATGGAGAGCAAATCTAACCAACAACCAACCCTACAGAGATGGGTGTAACAGGAAAATGTAGTCGAAGAAACCCTAAAATCAAAGCCAAAGCATGTAATACAGCTAGCTAGTGATTTAAAGACGGGGTTATTACAGATAAGCTATCAAAACTGGCATGCAGCAGAGCAGCAGGGTCTGTATTATAGATATGATCTCTCTGATCAATAGTTTGGCTATTGAAATGAGCCAGTAGGAAAGGTACAACATCACCAACAAACCAACGGTAGTAATTTCTTTTTAATTTTACATTCAAAACGGTGACACGGTATTAGTTAGAACGAATCTCATAATCTTTTGTCTCAGATATGAATCTTATAGAAATGCATTGATCAATGCAATCCATGATTCATTGCAGCCTCTTATGTGACTAGTCAAAAAATGTTAATAGTCATAGTGCATATAATGGTGATATTGAAGTGGAATCTGAAGTGATGATATTCATGGCAGTAACTGTGACTCCTTTTGGGATTCAGAAAAACTCCAGACGGGTACTCTCAAGGCAACAGTCAATGGAAGAAGATAGGTTAACGTTGTCAAAGGTGAGTTTTCCTACTTGGAGAACTTCCAGTGTTAGTCTTTAGAGTATGTACCTTGGACGGTCTTAGCTAGTGATTTAAAGATGGGGTTATTACAAATAAGCTATCAAAACTGGCATGCAGTAGAGCAGCAGGGTCTGTATTATAGATATGATCTCTCTGATCAATAGTTTGGCTATTGAAATGAGCCAGTAGCAACCTATCTAACTGGCAACTAGGAAAACTAGATTATGTTAAGACTTGCAGCGCTGGGAATATTTCTTACCTAGTTCAGAATATCGCAACCTCATTGCTGAAGAATCAGATGACACTTATAAAGCACCTCAAACGGAATACATCGAAATGAGATGAGCAGGGAAAAGATGGCATATGTTTGCACATTGGAGTTAGTTACACCACGGATTTACTTATGGACTTCCAAATGTTCTAAAGTCAATTTACGATAAAATGGAACCGGTATAAGTCAAATTACAAAGCTCATGGGTTGCCTTGGAGTCCTAGAATTCTAATTATTCTATTATAAAATTCATGTAATATAAAATGTTAGACACCAGAGCTTATTTAAGAGGGCATATTTATTGTATACCCGGTACATCATATCGAGGACTATAGCATAAAGCCCGGATGCAGATAATAACAATAGCCACATGAAATGTTACAAATACAGAGATGGGTGTAACAGGAAAATGTGTTAAATTTCCTTGCATGAATGAAAACGAGAAAATCCCTTGAGGAATACTCTGTGTTGACAAAGATACATCTCAAACTTATAGCCAAAACCCAATAATTTGGAATGTAGTCGAAGAAACCCTAAAATCAAAGCCAAAGCATCTAATACATCATATCGAGGAGTATAGCATAAAGCCCGGATGCAGATAATAGCAATACCCACATGAAATGTTACAAATACTACGATAAAATGGAACTGGTATAAGTCAAATTACAAAGCTCATGGGTTGGTATACCCGATACATCATATCGAGGAGTCTAGCATAAAGCCCGGATGCAGATAATAGCAATAGCCACATGAAATGTTACAAATACAGAGATGGGTGTAACAGGGAAATGTGTTAAATTTCCTTGCATGAATGAAAACGGGAAAATCCCTTAAGGAATATTCTGTGTTGACAGAGATACATCTCAAACTTATAGCCAAAACCCAACCCTAAACACAGGAGCTGGTTGCTTTTAGGTATTCCCTCTGCAGTAAAAATTAACAATAGAAATTAATGATTCAAAATAGTCCTGATTAATGTGCTTTCTGGAAAAGCCCAACCGTGGGTTTGTTAACTGAATAGAACTAAATACCTGAACTCCTAAAAAAATTAATGTGGAGGAAATAAATGCCCGTTCTGAACAAATTAATAAAACTCTCATACAACACAACTATGTATATACAAGTATCGAGAGCAAATCTAACCAACAACCAGGCCATTAAGCCAGAAGCAAAAAGAACACTGAGAAGCTAAGTAAGTTTGAGTCGTATTCATAGGAAACGACGAAATTTCTTTCAAAGTAACTGACACAGTGAACAGATATAAATTATCTCACCCATATAAACTGTACAGCACAAGATGTGCGCTAAGAGTAGCAAAAATAACCATAACATCATATAATTACTTAAAGACGAGGTTAGAATCCATCAAGCACAATGTAGAGGATGTCTTAGCTAACAAAATGCAGATGAAATCAAGCTAACAGAAACGTAGACTTTCAATGCTCAAGCCCAAAAATGGAAGAAAAGTATCCTAGATAAATAAGAAATGGGAAAAAATAACACAAAACTGTTATTGAATTTCTAATAAAAAATTCTAACAATCAAAGAAGCAGAAGCTGATAGAGCAGGTATGAGAACCATTGTGTGTACCTTTGAGACTGGAAATGTCCACTGAACTGTGAGCGATAGTACCTGGGAAAGAAAAGGGAGACAAACGGGAGGGTCGGCTAGAAAACAGCACCTGAGAGCTCAAGCAAAAACAAAAGCGAAAGCGGAAGCAAGTTAACCGAATCAACCGTAACTTTATTATATAACAAGAAAAGTTACTATATAAGAAGAAAAGTAACTTACACGTAGCTGACGCTGCATGCATAATGTAAAATAGAATGAACAACACGTATATATCACCTGACTTACTTAACCTCCATCAAATGAGCCTCGCATAACCCCCATCAAATCAGCCTCGAACTAGCCTACGTCATGGCCCAACAGGTGTCATAGCTCACTGAACAGATGTCACTGCCATGCCACCTTAGCTGCTAGCATAAATCCGATGCCCTACTGTTCAACCTTCTCCATGACATTCTTCTCCCTCTGCCACTTCCGGCATACCTTGTTCTTCCTTGGTAGTATTTCCTCTGTAAAGATAACACCCTTGCTTAAGGAATGCAAAGGAACGAACTGCTAGTTTTTCGTTGGACATGATTTTATTGAGCTCAGGTCCACTGAATTCCCCATTGCCAAATTCAAGTTTGAAATTCATGCACCCATCCATGGATTCTCACTGTTTTGGAAGGTACTGAGAACACTTGAGGATGATGATGAGAAGCAGGTACTGCAACTCGTGCAAGGAAGCAGCAAGATTATCATATCTCGATTCTCCCTCGGTAATGTTCCCATCGGTCTCGCTATAAAAGCCTTGACTGAGCTCATCGCCGACGATACCACCTTGAATCCCAGACAGCTGATCAGGGTCACCCAGTCTATGAGATTGCATACCCGTATTCTCGGTTCTGAAATTTTCTTGGAGCTTATCTGTCTTCAATGGAGAAGATTCACGATGCAGTACTTCCGCGCCATTGCACTGCTGTGTAGGAACCCTAGATTCTTCCAGATGAAAGATGCTACGCTGCTCAAGTGTTGTTTTCCGCTTTGGGTCGATAACAGGATGGTGATATGTAACGTCGGTGTGTGCTGCTCTCATCGCGGCTGGCCAGAAATCTGGAATCGTAAGGGTTCCAAAATAACCACACGGAAAGGCTCCAGAAATATTAGGGCTCGTCCCACAGGCATACAATGCCCTGAAAACATCGTTCCGGTGCCAGACCCAGAATCTTCCGAGCGCACAACCCTATTCGATCTTCGACACCTGCTACAACCTGTCTAGCTAGAGCCAGGTCAGGGTTCCGATTATAACATTTCATTTCCAGAACGAAGAGTTGGCTTCGCTTCTGGATCCTGCGCTGCCTAGCACTGCCCGTTGGTGCCCGCCCTTTCGCGGCGGCAGCACGTCGGCAGTTCGAGTCGCGTCAGGGCGAGAATGAGACAGCCCAGATTTGTATCAACTTCTTGCAGTTCTAATCAAGCTGGGATTAGACCTCCTTGTCAGAACCTGAACATATCCTGTCACAGAACTCGGGCCTGTTACAGATTGCAGATTTGTGAGACTTGGTGCAGACTTCGGACCAGTGATTTCAGCCTTGTTATTATGGAAAATTCTGTATTGGGTTAAGCTCAGAACAGTCACCTGCGGATCTATGATCTAGAAGGCTCAGACTCGGAGCAGACCTCAGAACAGAGAACAGTCACAAGTTGATCTAAGTGGCTTGGTCTCAGCACTGGTAGCACTGACCTATGATTTCAGGGATGGATCTTCAGATCTGAGGCTAGTATCTTGAGAGGGCTTGAACAGATTTGCAACACATCGAAGCTGTGATTTGGAGTTACAGCTTAATCAACAGACTCTCAACAGACTCCCTTGCTACCTTGCTTAAAACTCCCTTGCTCCCTTGCTTAAAGTAGGACTGGAGATAAACTGTTGGACCGACGGCCTTTCCTGTGCAACAGTTCAACGGAGCAACCCGAAACAGTTCAACTGATCGCAACCGGGAATAGTTAAGGCCTTCAGCTGTGAGCTGATTGACACCTATACCACAGATCTGTCGACTGGCAACATTGACACATATACGGGATAACATGTGTCCCCTGTTTAATAAACCTAAACTACGCCATACCACCATTTCTCCGTAATGTTAGTTCCCCGTAATTAACATTAAATGTTAGGGAACTAATGTTATCGCAAAGATAACATTACTTCAGCCAGGCGACACTGTTCTAATTAACCAACTGCTTTCCGAACAATTTCCTAAGTTTTCAGATCATATACCTCGTACTGAGGCCAAATAAGACGAACGTTCTTGTGATTGGTTAGACGCATTGGCAAACATATTTTATGGCATGGATTAATGGAAAATATCGCCAAACTTTGGTTTAAGCAAAAATGAATTTATCGATACCTGTGTCAGACTAATGCAATCGTAAAAAACCGATTACTATAGTTCCTACCAGGCCCGGAGGGCAGGGACTAATAAGAAGAAGGAACCTTCTTTAACCCTGGTCCTTACCATTCAAATTTCCAAAGTCCCGAGTCATGACCATTCACATTTCCAAAATCAACATACATAAGCAACTATTTTTCTCATCTCAAAACTAACGAGACTTCAATCATGACCCTTGTACAATTACTGATTGTGAGTGCCTTGAGGAATACGTTTATCTATAAATAGTGATTGTTCGTGTGGGTACCTATATCCATATAAGTGAATGATGACCTTCAATATCCTTGAATGATGACCCTATCAAAACATGAAATAAAAATTTCTTGGATGAATCATTGAATGTGGGCAGTAAGCAGCCACATGGTTTATGGTGGTTTTATCTATCATGTAAAATATTGTGTATTCTATTTTAATATAATAAAACTTTAGTCAATTTAGACCGAAAGAATATCATACACTCTTTAGGGAAATGAAAAAAAAAATTGTTTTATATTTTATATGGAAAAAAGTTTCGTGTTCTAATCTGATTTACAGGTGAATAATCTTTTCATTAATATTGCAAGTTGAATGATATTTTATATGTTTAGGGTAACGAAAGGGATAATACTCATTCAGAGATTACTTCTTGATTATAATTATTATATAATAAATAAGAATTTATTATATAAATAAAGTTTTTTTAATAAAATGTATAGCTATAAATTTTTAATAAAAGCTTGGTTGTTTTGATTATTAATTAGGACTTCAGATTCTTGTCTATAATAATGTGTGATTTGTCACATATTCTAGTTATGAATGTTGTACACATGTTTAATTATTAGTTAATTTTATAGGAAAATTTATATAAAAAAATAAAAATTTATAAAATAATCAACCAGATAATAATAATTATTTAGAATTTTAAATATACTTACAACGTTACAGTGTAAGAAAGATTTGTAAAGATTACTCGTTACAATTAAAATAAAACTGACATACAAATCCATTTTATTATTTGTTTCCCCTATTTGGTGTTGTTAATTATTTTGCAACTCATTTAGAGGATATGTAATGATTATTAAATACTCAAGTATGAATTAAAAATATAAATTTGATAATTTAAAATTAAGATTTTTTCTAACTTATAATTTTAGAATATAAAAAAAAATCCATTAATTAAATTTTTTAAGTACAGTTGTTTTTGCTTAGTTTATTCAATCGGTATATTTTGAAAAATATTAAAAACCTGTAATAAATTAGAATAATTGATTTAATTTTTTTTTTTCATTTAGTTTATTCCATGAATCTCTTTAATAAACAATATAAAAATAATAATAGTTAACCCATTACATGATATTTAATATTTATTATTTAAGGAGAAAAATAGATATTATTGTTTTTGGTAAATATGACATAAATAATTAATGATGTCTTTTCAATGACTAATTTTATTGAATATGGTGTTGATGTTTTCGCTTGCCTAAATCTAAAAATTTACATATACTACCTAATGCATTAATAATTGCCATATTTTTTTTTTCATTTCAGTGCGAAAAGCTAGATTACTATTCATCTCAAAAAAAATATATATAGGGACAACCGGAATAGGCAACCAAACCAATTCAGTAAGATACAAACTCAAAGCCATAAACTCAAAACCTCATCAAAAATATGCAAGATATATAGAATCATAAAATGTATCAACTACATATTCTACCCACTACACTAATAAAACTATAACTCCAAAAATATTGAGAATCATTTCGATTAATAATAAAACTATAACTCCAAAAATATTGAGAATCATTTCGATTAATAAAACAAACATAATTATGGAAATTTAGAGATTCACATCAATTAAAAAGCATCCACATTGTATCATTTTGGTAACCAGAAACATATACCGTCCTCTTCAAGCCATTCCTCCTGGGAAAATCACTGTCTAAGTCATATCTGCTCACTGTTGCACTCAATCGACTTATTGATCAATGTTGTACCTTGCGGGAGAAATCTCCCGGACGTAGTTATTTGCAATTAATACAAATGTGATGTTATCATCAGTGCGAGTCTGCCTGGCCATAAATTTATCTATTGAAAGGTTTCAAAATTTATTTATATCCAAACTGCGGTAGGCAAATATTTATATACCGCTTGGCAAATAATTTAATGTAGCCTTCCATGCGCATTATATCTAT
>APFE031054994.1:19828-137404 GCA_000404065.3 Pinus taeda
ATAATAATATTATATTTTAATTAATGAATGGAGATGAATTCACATATGGTTGATTATGGCTTTGGAAAATTACTGGCTAAAATAAAATTATACATAATATTGAATTTAACCATTTTTTTGAAAAAGGAGTTTGTTTGTCCATTAAATTATTCAAAATTTCATTAATTCACTTCAAAAAACTTACGGGCATTCCATGGAACAACTTTTCCCCTTTAATGAAAGGGCAAACATTTTACCACTAGGTGAGGCCATTAAGGAAAGCAAAGGTATTTTTCCCTGAAGAGTATATATTTATCTAATTTTTAAAAAATGAAAAGTTATAAAAAATGTTTTTTTGTATTGATAAGTGTATTTTGAAATTTTTTTTATATAAATTTTCCAAAATGAAAAATGTGTTATTATAATCTTAAAATCATAAAAATTAAAAGAGTAGTACATTAAAACACTTATAGAATTTCAATAAATTTAGTAAATAATTAAAAAAAATTCAAATTCCATTAAAAAAAGGTAAACAATAGTTTCTTCTATTCATTTCATGATCTTCAAAAGTATTTGGACTTACATCATTGAAAATATAAATCCATTTGCCCAATATAAATGGCTTTCTTTTTTTCATTTGTTTCCATACATGATAAATAACATTCCAATCTACTTGATTTAGAACATGAGGTGCACTAAGAGATAGAAACATTAACATATATAGTGTCTCCAATGAAAGTCTTGATCTATCATCATTTTGTTATTGTATTTAATTTTCAGAAGAATCTTTCACAAACTCTTGTGATTGATGATATAATAAAGAATAACTTGTCATAGTTGCATCAAATATGTCTTTTAGGGTATGATTTAACAATAATACAAATAAATTCATCCATTTAACCTAAACATGTAGTAGTATTGACAATAGATGATTCCCCAACACTAATTTTTTCACATAAACATTTCAACTATATATTTTTTTTGGCAGTTTATGTATTGACTTATTCATAATAATGTTGCGGATTGAAAAAATTATCAACATTAAATACATGTAAATCTATCAATCTCATATCTAAATATTCAATCACCCTTACAACAAAACAATTTCCCAAAAGAATACAATCATTTAGTGTCCCGATATTTTCATGTTTGGAAAATGTTTGAACCTCAATGGATGTAAATGTATCATACCCGTGCTTTCTGCAAATTCAAAGGTTCCTCCTTATGCTTTAAGTGAAAAAAAAGTTATGTGCACTACATCTACACCCTAATGCTTCCCAAAAATCATTTAGGAAGCATGCTAATAGAAGCATCTAAAGTAATGTTAATAGATGTAATATCAACATGATCCTCTTGGAACTTTTGATTCAACTTATTTAATTCAATGAGCACAACAACAAGTAGATGGATGCAAATTTTCACTTGAAATATTGTTGCAACCTCATACATTTTTTTCTCACCTGACTCCTAATCTTTTAATAAAGAATGCACAAATTTAACAATTGTTTCCATGACCTTTCCTCTAGAGAGCCACCCAATTTGAAGAATTTGTAAGACCTGTAATTAGTGATTTGAAATTATTTGATTACCTCTTTCAAATCTCCATGTCTTTTAGTTCATTTCCCAAACCATGAATAAACTTTATTTTCAAATCTGTCAATATCTTGTAACTCTGGAAAATGAGATGAAGCCTCATTAGTTGTTAATGCTTCCCTATGATCTATGAAATGGATATCTAATAAATGAGGAACATCTTAAAGAAGCTTAAAACATAAACCTTAATGAATACCCCTCATGGAAAATGCACGATCCGAACCAAAACCAATAAACTTCATCAAAGATATAACCATTTCTGCTAAAAGGGTCCTCACTACATCATACATATATTGAGTTGTTTCATCCTTTATTTGAAAAAAACATATAAAATTTGTTACACATGACATCTTCCTCCATTTGTCAAATACGTAATATAAAAAATCAAATGGTGTTCCATAATTCGATTAATGTTTTCGTCTACTAAAATTCAGCAAAATGGGCTATGTAAAATATCCTCTTTTAATTTATTCCAGTATACCTCTTTAGAAGCTTGAAGAAACTCTTTTCTTGATGTTGTATTTGTTTATGAAAAATATTAGTATGTTAGAAATAAGTGTGGATTTCATTTATACCTATTCAAGTGAAATATTTACTTATACATTTCTAAAGATAAATCATGTATAACAAAAAAATATGTGTTTTCAATCATCGATATAATTATCTCCTTATCGACGTCTACCATTAGTTCGACATGATTAGTAATTGAGATATTAATTGATTTTATTTCTCCCCCCAAAAGTTGTAAACAGACTCTTACAAGCTTATGATTTTGCATGGCCACTTAGGCCACTAAATTGAAGAGTGGTGCTTCCCATTTTTGAAAATAAAGTATCTCTTTTAAATTTAACACATCAAGAACAATTTATCCTTTCATTACCATTACAATCTTTTACAACATAAGCCCATGGAAATCTTGTATTCAATTTAGATTTGAATATTATTTTGTGTTTCTTTGATGGGTTTTCTCTTTCAACAAGCTCTACACTATTTTATTCATCATAATCATGTACATAAGCATCAACTTCATTTTGAATATTACATGGTTGATTATAATGTTGTGCAAGGCCAAATGCATAAACAGTTGACAATTTCTTTGTATCCATATTAGGGAAACCAATACTAGACATTTTTCAAAATTTACACCTATCAAGTAAATAAATACAATAGAATAAGAAAATACATAAATTAAAAATCCCTTAGCAAGATTGAGGCAGACAAAATTCAATATTAGCAAGATGCCATAGGAGTTGAGTATATATTTCTTGATAAGTTATCCATTGCTTTGTTGAGTTCTTCTTTGTAACATTCAAGGAAAATTGTTTCTTTATGAGAGAGAACAAATCCTTCATGAAAAAGGGTACTTGGACAAGAAATCCATATAAATTCAAGCAGCGAAGGAACAAAAAGAAAGAGTTCAAATGAGAGCAGTATAGTTGTGGAGTCCAATACCCTTGGTATAAGAAAGATATTATTTTCATAGTTGCTAGATTGATATATTTATGACAATAAAAATATCCACCATTAATAATGTTAATGTAGAACACAATTCCAACACCCATGCCTAGGATGGAGGGATGGCAAGCAGTTGCATTTAGGGTATCTATCCACAATGTTAATTTCCTGGGTGTGTGGATTCTATGGTGTTTAAGATACATTGTGTGACCATGAAAGTTGTCATTACTTAAAGGACTGTTACATTAAAGAATCCATAGAATCAAAAACCAAATGAAAATGAAGATATGAGAAGGATAACAAAGAATACCTTATAGTCTATAATCGAATGATAACTTTCCTTTTGTGGATGATGTGTTCCAATTCAAATGAAAATGGAAAGAATGGATGAAGTGAAATAGTGCTCAAAGATAATCAGGGAGGAGTGAGAGCACATGTGGAGCTTTTGAATGGGTAGTAAATGTGCTCTATCGCCCTGTGCTAGGTGTAATAGTGCCATGATTGTTGCATGTCTTTCCATTGCACGTTACATTATGTTGGCGTAAGTTGGGTGCCTTAATGAAATGTCCACAAATCATGACATAACTATTAGCTCGTATGAAGTTGTCCACGCTCCAACTGGTCTCTCTATGAAACTGTCACTAGTTAGAGTGATTTATATGTTGGCGAAGACTCCAAACTCTCATAAACTTAAAAAAAATATTGAGAAGCTATTAAAATTATTTCCCTTCTTTTGAAATATAGAAATTTAATCTAACCTTCATGATTGATAATTGATTTTGATATTTTAAATTTTTTTCGAAGAGTAAATTTTTTTAGCCGTTCCTAAGGAAGGGTTGGAAGGGGTTCAATTTTGAATGTTGGTGCCCTTATCAAAGCTCTAGCTTTAAAAAAATATTTATATATAAGACTCCCATAAGAGAGGTATAATAACACCCGTCCAATCAGAATAATAGTAATAGAGTCTTGATTGTTGGATGTCTCGGAGATATGTAGATTTTTTTTTATTACAAAGGAAGGTATGATAAGATAATGTGAAGGGTTGTATTAATTGTTGAAATAGATAAAGGAAGGGTTTGTATTAATTATTTAAAAGTCAACAATTAAAAATTCTATCCTGGATTATGATAACGAAGTTAATTGTTTAAGTCATAGTATAACGAGACCACAATTTTGCGTGGAAAATAATAGAAATTTCGGTATAATTTTGAAAAAATCAGGGAGAAATTTTTGGAAATATGGGTTATATTTAAGTTTTAAGATTTTTGGTGCCCCAAGGGTTCTAGATGCTATTGAATCCATGTCCACCATAAAAAAAATTGATTCAAGCACTCAGAGAATTAGATTTCTTGGAAATATTGTTGTCGAATTCCGGTGAAAATTTCACCGCCTCAGTAAAATTATGGCCTCAATAGACAATGGCATTCTTTAAACCTCACCAACTTAAAATTAAACTTCATAGCTCCTACAAAGTTTAATGTCAGGTTTCTAAAGTGCCAAAGAAATGAACCCATTGGATTTGTAACCATCACATTAATATGGGATATGGATACTATGCCTTCGTCCTTTCATAATTTTTAAAAAAGTGTTACAATCATTGGAATTTATAATATGCATTTATGTCCAAACTACAATTTATTTAATGCTAAGTGCTAGTTGATGTTAAGCACTTATTGATGATGTCCTCAACCTTCTCGCTTCCAGGTTCAATCTTCTTTACGTCATTGTGGATGGGTACGTACAAGAAAGATCAAACAAAAGAGACAAGAGAATACATCACATAATTCATTCTAACATAAACTACATGATATATCAAGGAAGATCATGCTAAATGAATATTGATTTATACACCTATGGAAAGTGAACACTTGATGTATTTATTAATAGAAATAATGGAAGCATAAAATTGTATCTGCCTTAATGTTGGAAACCTCATTTGTGGTAGATTTCCAAGTCCAAACCAAGACCTTCAAGAAATCCTTCTCCTTAGTTAGATGGGTAGCATTTAGGCATAGTTTCAACATAGGAATGTAACCAAGCAGTGACGAACGAGCATGGGATAGGAGGGATTTCATTTATATGAAAGGAGAGGGAGTCGGGTATCCACAAAAGAGGGAACAAGGTCCACATCTCAAGGGGAAGATCCCTAAAGGTAGGATGAAGGACTCAAAATGGGAGAACTTGACCATATCCTCATTTTACAACATCCAGCTCGCCGTTTTCGAGGCTTCTAGTAAGCGAAGCTTCTCCTCCACTTTAGGAAAAACTGCTAGAAGAGGTTCAGTGTGGGTTTTCCTATCAAAAGTAATGCTGACAGCACTAGGTCAATATATTGCAATAAGACATCAGTATGGGCGAGCAATGGTGCAAAAAGCGTTGCTCCTGAAAACTAGCTTTTTAAGAAAGCTTCTTCAAAATTCTCTCAGGGCAACTCTCCTTCTCTTCTTCATGGATGTTTCTGTATGTGTTTCATGGTGAATAAACTAACATCTTTATTCATTTTTACGCTTCAGGATACGAGACGGAAGTGTGACAAAATACTGTGTAACAGATGCCCCCTAAAGCTTGAAGGAAGAACAGGGAGTGATGGATGAAACACTTTACAAGTCAAGGAAAGGACCCGAAGAAACACTGTCAGGAGACTTGCAAATCAAGCATGATACAATATATATCTCATATCTATGATGTAAATATACCTAATAATACATCTATGAATAGGAATCTAACAATACATGAATCCACTACATGGACGCAACCATCCAAATAGAAGGGATCATGTGGATGGATTCATGGCATGGATGAAACCATCCATATATATGAAAACATGTGTACAATAATGAACAACTAATAACTCCACACAACTTGGATTTATCAGACGAAACCCAGAGTATTAATCTCTCTCTTGATCAAACCAAAGTACAAATCATACCATGTGAATAGATGTGTCAAAGTCGAACATGATAAAAAACCACCGGATTACTAGTCAATGATGTAAACTGGTAACAGGCATGAGAGAAACCACCAATAATGACAATGGTTCTTAAAGTACACCAACACAATCCACCACTATGAAAAATGAAGTTGAAGTAGAACAACCGCATAATCATTCGATCGAAGGCCAATGATGTGAACTTATGTTCAAATGTGAAGAACTTGCCATTAAGGCATGCAAGCTCCAAGGTACTAAAAGGGAGTTTCTAGATCATCTTCCTAGATAATGAGCTAAAGTTGACAGGAAGTGATCCATGAAAGGAGGGCCATAATGTTTCCCACATCATCGAAATGAAACAAAAGATGTAGGAGAGTAGATAAGAGTGATTCAGGATTGTTGTAGAAAGGTAAAATGGGTTATAAGAGGTTTGAATATGAAGATGGAACTTCTCTTGAACATATCGGCGACACGACTCTAGAATTTGGTAGAATTTAACTCAAAATAGGATCAGAGGTCATGGTGACAATATAATCAAACGAGAGGCAAATAGATCTCCCAAAACCTAGTAAGAAAAGTGACTAAGTGAGGATAACAGAAACGCGACACAAGAGACATAAAAGTGTCATGTTCAAGAGTGACAACTGCCTTTTATACAATATACATGATATATGTTTACTTCCATTTTCCCCACTATTTCTAGCGAGTACCTATTTTTTTTAATCCCAAACTTGAAGAAGATACCATATGCTTGTTGTATAAGTTCATCCTTTGGATGAATCCATCCTAGCTTTTAACAAGCCTTAGGAAGGATTAACTCGGTCTTGTCATGGTGAAAATTCCTACGTCATTTAAGTTTTATGAGTCTAACAGAGGGGTAACTCGACGTCTTTTTCAGGTTTAGAGAGTTTGAAAAAGAGGCTAAAAGGAAACTCTAGAGGTCCCTTTTTGTAGATAGTCTCTTAAATATGAAAAGGTAAAAAAACAATATCCAAGAGAATCGCTTAGCCATGTTCGATTAAGGTATTCCTATTTCAAAGAAATTTTTGATTAAGGTATTCCTTTAGTCAAATGGGGTATAAGAGGTTTGAATATGGATATGGAACTTCTCTTGAACATATCGGCGACATGACTCTAGAATTTGGTAGCATTTGACTCAAAATAGGATCAAAGGTCATGGTGACAATATAATCAAACGAGAGGCAAACAAATCTTCCAAAACCCAGTAAGACAAGTGACAAAGTCAGCATAACCCAATGTGGTATATTTGACTTGGAGAGGGTCCCATCAAAATGGGAGGATCATCCTCTTTCATTACGAGAACAGGAGGATCACCCCCCTGTAACATGGGAATAGAAGGATCACCCCCCTTTACTATGGGAGAAGGAGGATTTCCCCCTAATTCTTTGGAATCTGAAGAAATCAGAAGAACTTGAGCAATATGAGCTTCACTCTCTATAGGATAGATATGGTCAACCAAAAGAGGAATCGGGTCAACCACTTTCTCAACCAAGGGTTGGTCAGGAACATACTCATTGGATTCACTTGCAGCAAGAGTGGGATTTACCACATATGAGCTCTGATCAATTACTTGATTAACTCGTGGAGGGTCAAACGAAAGCTTCTGATAACCACTCGGAAAAGGAGGTTGAGAAGCGATAAGGTTATCCAATACTTTTTAGGCTTTATCCGTATCAGGACAAAGGTGAATAGGATGATTCGATTCACATAACGTATAGGAAAATTTTACTTTTCTCTTTTTCCCATGGGCTTTACTATCATTAGTTGAAGGTTTATCACTAGCATGATCTCCAGAGGTTGATGACAAAGGTCGATGTGAATCTATGGACCACACTTCTAAGACTTTGGGAATACCGGGACAATCTCTAAGAAGGTGGTCACCCTTACAAAGCTTGCAAGGGGATTTCACTTTACGAGGTTTATTGGAAGGTTTCTAAACATCAATTGCATCAACAACATTTACTTCTTGGTTGCCCCGTTGCTTATTTTTCTTCTTCTTAATCTTCATTTTCTTCTTCTTCTTATCCACCTCGTTACTGACTCGCAACCTTTCACCAGACGAAGAGGAAGAAGAGGAAGAAGACCGAACATGCGAAGATGGCAAAGAGTCAACTTTAGGATCAACCATAGGTTGATATTGTTCAAGTGGAGGAGAGCTAGGTTAAGGAGCATTTTGGACATTCAGAACCATAGGGGTCAAAAATATCCAAACCGACAAACCAATGGTAAATTTCGGAAGGGAGAACGTTGCCATATAGGGAGCACCAACATTTCCAAAAGAAGAAAAAGGACTAAGATTCCCGTTAGAGGGGTTTCCTTGGTTGGTAGACTCAAGAACTATTGCCATTAGTCTTAGCCTATAATCTATTAAGGAGTATTTCCTAGGAAGCATATTATTCTGTGGTCAATTAATTTTAGAAATTAATAACGAATAAATAAATAAAAAGGGGTAACTAGGCATAAGTTTTACCAAGCAACCATGAACTGTAATATACACCTTGGCAGAACCAAGGAATTAACGTGTGGCACCCAATCTCCCTTAATGTTGTTTTCGATGTATCATGGCATACAAGGCAGCATACTCAGTTTCCTATGTCTGGATAACAACCTATAGGAGGCTCCCAAAATATACACGATGCTACATGGGAGTGCTAGTCCATAGCAGTGTTGTCTAATGCATAACTGTTTGATGAGATTGTTCTCATATACTTACCATGCATGGAGTGCCTCCCATATACTCAAAAGTATTGGACAACGATCCTATACACTTTCGTACATAATGAGATTTCATCACCAGGATACAACGCTAGAAAATAATTATAACTCCTACATTTAATGATGTCGGAACACGTCTCTAGCCTAGACCTCTAAATATTTTTCATTAATGACAAATTCTCCTTAGGTTAATTGAGGTAAATTTTAAGTTGATCTTCAATTAAGTTTCGGTTTTAAGTCTCAAAGATTGATGTCACCTAAAACCCTATGATGCAATCTAGGATGAAAAATGATTCTTTTTTATTCAATTAAAGCTATCTAACATAGGGAAGAGGTTCACACATTGATGCAATAATCAAGTATGCATCAAGCAAATTCTCCTAACTTGATCTTTCACTTTCACTATTTCAATGAACCCAACAAAAGCAATATGAGATCCAGTTCATTAGCATGCAGCTACATGAATTGTTCACTTTTCTTTTCAATGCACTCACCAAAGTAAAATGAAATTTGATTCAAATGCACTTACATGAATTTTATTCACTTTTCGTTTTGAGTGCACTCTCCAAAGAAAAATGAAATTCGACATAAATGCACCAACATGAATCTATTTTATTTCATTTTTGAATGAATGATGACGCACTTCTTTCAACTTTTAGAATCAAGCAATGTGATCTATGCTCAATTAAAAACCAAAAATGACTTTTCAATGCAAATTAACCTAATGCAATTTGAAAAGTAACTCCTGAGATAAAATCTAAAACAAGATGCAAATGTTTTTCTGAATGATTTCCAAAAGAAAAAAAAAATGTTTACTCAACAGGAAAATCAGTATCCCAGTGATACAAACAAGTAGCAAGCGATGAATCCAATTGACCTAAAACCCTATGAACTCAATCAGATTTCATTTCTAGTACTTCAAGGTAATGGGATGAATTTTGAAAATTAATAAGACAATCAGCCAAAACACTGACAAGGCTAAACACACAAAAAAGGGAAAGATCTCAGAGGTTAATACACACTGGACCCTATTGAAAAAACCCTAAAATTTATCAATTTTTAGGGATCAATGTGATTGTTTCAGTCATACTCGTGTTGATAGGGCTTTCATCGTGACTGTTATTGAAGATACGATGCTGACAACGCGACTCTTTCAGGAAAAAACATGTTCGATGAGAAAGACTTGGAAAAATAAAAAGAACATCAAAGAGAAGTCCACACTTAAGACTATAAAGGATTGATCACTCAAAGTGCAGACCTATACAGAATCCAAATGATTGGTGACTAAACGGTTGGCCAAACTAATCAAATATACCGAACGACTATAGGCTCCCCAGAGAAGTCGTCATTTTGTTGTGAAGACAATCCCTTCTGCAGACACAATCGATCTGTCTAGTCCTATGAGAGGATCTAGCAACATACTAGACAAACAAGTGCAAACTTTCCTAGTTTATGTTGGAAAATGAAAAGTAAGGAAAATAACCTACCTTACTCTAATGTTAAGCACTTGCTGATGTCATCCTTGACCTTCTTGCTTTCATGCTCAATCCTCTTTATGCCATTGTGGATGGGTACCTGTAAGGAAGATCAAACAAAAGAGACAAGAGCATACATAGCATAATTCATTCTAACATAAACTACATGAAAAATCCAAGAATATCATTCTAAATGAATAATTATTTATACGCTTATGGAGAATAAACACCTGATGTATTTATAAATAGAAATAAGGGAAGCATACAAACATATGCACCTTGATGTTTGAAGCCTCCTTTGTGGTAGATATCCAAGCCCAAGCGAAGACCTTCAAGCACTCCTTCTCCTTAGTTAGTTGAGTAACATTTAGGCATAGTTTTAGCATAGTAATACAACCAAGCAATGACCAACCAGCCGGGGATAGAAGGGATTTCATTTATAGGGAAGGAGAAGGATTTAGGGATCCACAAAAGTGGGAAGAAGGTTCACATCTCAAGGGGAAGATCCCTAAAGGTAGGGGGACTCAAAATGGGAGAACTCAACCATATGCTCATTCAACAACATCCAACTAGTCGTTCTTGAGGCTTCTAGTAAGAGAAGCTTCTCCTCCACTTTTGGAAAAACTACTAGAAGAGGTTCAACGCGGGTTTTCCTATCAAAATATACACTAATAGTGCTAGGTCAATATGCTGCAACAAGCCATTATCACGAGCCAGCTATAGTGCAAAAAGCGTTGATCTTGAAAATTATGTTTTTAAGAAAGGTTCTTCAAAATTCTCTCAAGGCAACTTTCATTCTCTTCTTCAAGGATGTAGTTCTGTATGTGTTTCATGGTGAATATACTAACAACTTTCATCATTTTGACACTTCAAGATATGGGACGAGAAGTGTGACAAAATACTATTTAACATTGTTGTTGAAGTGGTGACCGATTATTTGTAGGTTGGGTCGGTGGATAGTGGCGGAAGGCTTGATCTCACAGTCATTGGTGAACTAATTTGGGGCATAGTGGACAGTCATATCAGCTGCTTAGATGAAAATATCGATCATGTCTCCAACAATATTAGCCATGTAGTCAGAAAATCTATTGTGGGATACTTTGATGCATCCTCAGATATTGTAGCTATGTGCTCACATGTAATAGTCAAAGCACAAAACTTGGTACATGGTAAAATTTTTGGACATAACTTGATACATGTGTCAAATTTTAATTATCCATATGAATAAGTAATGATTACATAATAAGGCCTGATCCAATCATATTGCAGATAAATAAATTTAAATATTAATAAAATTCAATCCATAATGTTAAATTATGAAGAAGCTACAAATTTTTTGGGTCAAAAACAAAGTAATACCTAGTCAAAAGAAAACTTGAAAACTTGCATACTGAATACCATCCATATAGGAAGTATAATAATGATTTTGGAAACTTCTCCACTAATCTTTGGCTTGGCATATTAATCTCACGCTCAATTCATGGTTATGCCTCCACACTTAGATTTAGCTAGAATTCTTTAATTATTTTTTAAAATTGTTATACTTTCTATTAATAAAATCAAAATTTATGATTTAATTACAATTAGATTTAGCCATACTTAAATTTAATCTTTGAGGATTTATTTTTATTATAGTATTAATTTTGATCTATTTAAATTATTATATTAAGTTTATATTTTCATATTTTTTAATTAAAAAAAATCTAAAATATTATATTTAATTTGAAAAAAAAGTATATATAATATATAAAGAAACATGTTGATTGTGCATTATAACCTGCCATATTTGGTAATTTTATTGTGGTTGTGATAAAGTTGATATGTTTATCATTCATATTAAAGTCTTTTAAAGGTCTAATAATTCATCATTATCTTATAAACATTTTAATTAGCGTTCCCATGGAAAGAAAGTGTTTGAAGAAAAAATGGCAAGGGCTGTTAAGGTTTTGTCGCGATGTAGAGACAATCTGGACATCGTCGCCCTGCATGGCCTCATGTTTGGTGACCTCGAAAAATCTTTCAAAAGGTTTTATAAGTCCCTATTTGTCAATAACGATGCATTTGGCAACTTATCATCCACATCGTTAGCGATATAGCCATTTTCTCAATGTGAAGAACCCAATGAGAATAAAGTTAGAGGGTGACCTGAACGAGCAATAAAAAATTTTATTTTATCCCGTTCCATGTCTAGTTGCGGTTTTAAAAAAGTTAATGGGAGAATAATACGTGAAACCGATAGGTGGCCCCAATCTGCTGGCAGAGGAGAGGAAGGAAATCCTGACAAGTATACCATCTTCATCTCTCCCTATCATTGATTTATTTCCTTAGAGATTTTTTCTTCAAGGGATATACTGTGTTCTCTTGGCCCCTGCTGTTTTCGTGCACATGCCTGTGATGTTGGCCTCTTTTGGTACACAGACTACATGTGGGGTATTCCCACCTATAGACTATGCTAGCACAAAATGATATATTTCAAATTTTCATTAGAAATATCAATGGAAAATCTTATACTTTCTTGTTTAAAATATCGACTTCTATATTTTCCTTAAACAATATTATCGAAGATAAATAGGGTATATCTGTTTGTTTTCAACTTCTGCAATTTGAAGCGAATATTCTACATGATTCCTCTCATCTCAACGACTACAATATCTGAAAAGATTCAACCATCATCTTGAACACAAGGTTACATGGGGTGATCTTAGTGTTAAGCCAACTAATGAGACCCTTGTGCCTTTTAAAGTAGTTGTCCAAGGGAAGGTTCTAGACATAACTACAAGGGTTTTATAGGCCCATATATAGTTGATCAAATGGAGAAAGCTCCATCCTTAGAGGTGAATAACTTGCATGTAAATTCCCTTTTTTTTTTCTCTACAATTAAAGGCTATTGTTTGCAAATTTAATGGCTATTGGCGAAAACTTGAAGCTTTATTTTAATGGGTGTTTCACTTCTTCGATACCAAACTATAACATTTATTTATTCTCAAAAGGTTTCTTTATAGTTCAATTTGATGCACAGAAGGACTTGGGTTTTGTTCTTAATGAAGGTTCATGGTTATGGGGAAGAGCCAATTTATTCATCACTTCATGGGTCCCTGAGTTTGATGCCACAAAATTGGTGGTGTCCAATATGGTTTATGCTTCCAAACCTCCCTCTTCCCTTATGGCATCACAAAGTTCTTGAGAATATTGGAAACACTCTAGGAAAATTTATAAAAACGGGCCTAGAAAGAACAAAGAATTAGATTTTCACCTTTGCTAGAATCTATGTGGAGATAGACCCTAGCAAAGGGTTAGCAGATGACATATCATTGGCAACACAAAAACTTCTAGTGATCCTAAGTTTTAGATTATTAGAATATGGCATTTTGATGTTGAGTATATTTTCAAATATGACATTTGTAGAATACATGTCCATAGGCTAAGAAGACTTCAAAACAGAAAAAGAGACAACCCAAAAAGCCAAAAGGTTGGTAGTTTCCAAGGTTCCTCTCTCTGATGATGAAGAAGAAGACAACAAACAGACCCAACAAGTCAACCCAGACACCAATATGGATGGGAACGCCTTGGTACAAACATGGATTTTCACCCTTCTTCACAAGAGTATTCGTCCTAAAAAAAATCAGGCTAAGGATGCAAACATGGACACAAAAAGAGCTTATGTTTTTGAGAGGGCACAAAAAGAGCTCACATTTTTGAGAGCTCAAATTTAGACAAAGAAGTTTCCAATATAAAAGAAGATCGAGAATTGGCTTTGGTCCTTATTCAACCAAACTCTGATGGTTGGTAAAAGGTGCAAAGAAATGAAAGGAAAAATGGAAAAATAAGTGCTAGTTGTCAGAAATAATTTCTTGCCCCTTAATGCTTGTATTGTTGATACTAATAGTTGATAGTTTTTTTCTCCCTAACTCATCACCGTGAGATGATTTTTACAGGAATGCTTACATGAAAAATGTAATTTTAAAATTTTTCATATGATAAATAAATTATATATAGTTTATAATAAAAAAAAAATATTTAATTAAGGGTTTAATTTCGCTTATCTTTTAGCATATGATATTTTCCATTTTATTAATGCATTTTTGTTCCTGAATAAATATAGAATATAAAAATTAAAATATTTGACCCAATGTTTATTACATTCAACCTATAATATATAAATATATATTTATATATAAATATTATATTTAAGGCTTGAAGGAAAATTAACCAATCAAACTTAAAATATTTAACCCAATGTCTAATTACTTTCAACTTTATAACATATACCTATTATATTTAAGTTCTCAAGGAAAATGAACCAATCTTTTATGAGAAACTTCTTTGGATTTACCACATTATAGGTTTGAAATTTGACCCAATGTCTAATTACTTTCAACTTTATAATATATACATATTATATTTAAGTTCTCAAGGAAAATGAACCAATTTTTTTTTATGAGAAACTTCTTTGGATTTACGACATTATAGGTTTTGTTATCTAATGGAATTGAGCATAATTTTGGTTTTAGTGGAGAAATTATAAAAAAATCTCAAGAAGGAACCATGCTTATAATATCTAGAGTGATCAAATCCTTCCGGTGGAAGTTTTCTGTTAAGAGTGAAAACCTTAAGAAAAAGAGTGTGCCTTAAGGGATTTGATCACTTTGTAGATATGATAGATCCAAATTTAATATGGATTTATGTATAATCTATTGGGAATTAAGATATATATACTCAAGATAATCTAGTGTTTTGGATCTATGTTTTCAATTTTTTTTTTTAATCCTACAAAATTTAATATAAGTTATTTAAAAAATAATAATCCGCAAATATTTTTGGGTTAAGATATATATACTCAAGATAATCTAGTGTTTTGGATCTATGTTTTCAATTTTTTTTTTTAATCCTACAAAATTTAATATAAGTTATTTAAAAAATAATAATCCGCAAATATTTTTGGGAAAGAAACATGAAAAATTAACCATGAATAAAAATTTAGCCCCTAAAATTCTTAACACTATAATATTGAGTATGAAAATGAAATATAACACATGAAAATTTAATAGAAGTTTTTGCTTAATATTATGATTATACATCAATATAAAAATTGTAAAAAAAATGTAATCTTCTTAATAATATATTTGCTTAGAATTACTCTATAATCAATAAACTTATAATCCACATGATTTATTAAGATATATATTTACTGAAATTAAAATAGATAAAATAAACAATTTATTAATGTAATCTAAATTGATGCATTAGCTACATAAATCCGATTTACTTTAACATTTTAAAAAATACAAGAGAACAAACTGGTGTCTCAGACCCCCTTGTTTTTGGAATAGGTCTATGAGACCTGTGCTTATCTATTTGAGTGCTATGTCTAAAAAGACATATATACTCTACTCCCCTCTAGTTTTGAACATGTGACCTCTTAGGAAGAAACACGTTTAACCATTAAACCCACTCAAGTTGTATAAATATATAAAAATATTAGTAAACAAATTTTAAATTCAATTTTTATTTATTATAAATTAATAACAATGATAAACACCAATACTAATAAATAAAATTCCAATTCATTTTATTTATTATTACGCTTTACTAACAATAATAAACACCAAATTTCAAATGATAACATATAATTCCCAAATCATGATGATTTTTACCCAAGTTCTCATCATCATAATTTCTAATGTTTATATTTCTTTTAAATTTAAATATTGTTAGCTTTAAATTTTCTCAGGATGAAAAGACACATATTATTAATTAATTTAATTTACATAATTATTTAATAAAATATTTTATTAAAAAGAAAATAAATGATGAAAATATAAACGTACCTAACATAGAAAAAATAAAATACAAATTACAATGTTAATGAAAATATTATTTTAATTCAATACTGCGGGCTCAACAACCTATACAACATTTATTAATATAGAATTCAATAATTTATCACCATTAAATATTAAATATCAGAGCTTCCATATCGGGTGAACTTCAACTTCATACAATAGGAGATCAGCTACCCGTACCGATTCGATGTAGATATATTTCCCATAACACTTTGAAAAAGAGTGAACTTACTTCATACAAGAGGAGAGAATTGAAAAATATCATGTGAAAAGTTATTTCCATCGCAATGCAACATACAATTCCAGCCCCTCATAGAATTCGCCATCCCCTTTTCACGACTAAGAGTTGACCCAATAAATGTCCTTCAACCTAATTATCTAAAAATAATGAAATATAACTAAATATATAACACATTTTCTGTTATATAAACGTGTAGTTTGATTAATTTTTGTGCGAAACGTGCCCATTCTCGAACTGAAGTGGCCGACAGATTCGCTTGCATTGATTTTTGGTAAAATTAAAAAAGATATATATAATATCTCAACACTGCAAATATAAAACTAAACTTTCACTAAATTTAAGAATTCAGACCAATCGCAAATATCCAAGTGTAAGTACATTGTTTTCGTAAGTAACTTGCGCCTTACGGCAATGTGATTTTGATTGGAAGGTGGTTTTATGTAAACCGCTATTGATGTTTCATTGACGTCATAAATTAAATATGTTAAAAGAAAGACCGATGAATTCGTAAGGAATCATCCACTACCAGATGCGTCTATATATATAATGCTACTCTAGTTTTGTCGTTTTGTGGATGACGGAGGGCGAGTGAGAAGTTTATAAATCTAATAAACCCAAATCCAAAACCCACACTTTCTGTGGTATGTGTTTCTGTTTTGATACCATCGTTCCTTTCCTGTAGCATTTTGCAGAGATGGCCGCCGCCTCACAAGTTCCTCAGCGTAAGCGAGAGAGAGATGACTGTTGGAATGGCGAATTGCCTTTGCCAGACACGAAGCGGATGAATTGCGGCTTAACGGTGGCCCGAGACAGTGATCTTATGGCCTTCCTCGACCAGATCGATAACTTGGATCCTAAGGATAGTAATCCAGAGGGGACAGATGCTGCGACTGAACTCGAGATTTGCGACATCGGGATGAACGGGGTTTTAAAGTCGCTGGAAGAGGAATTTGGGTTGAAGGTGCAAACAGAAAAGATTGAGTCTATTGACGAGAAGGGCGGTGCTGATTGGATGGGTTCAATCAAGCAAGACAAATTTACTGAATACGGATCAAATTCTGAAGCGACCTCAGCGTGTGATATAGGAGACTGGACGTGTTACGACGATGTTCGCGCAGAGCTCAGCTACTTTGTCGAAGATATTTCTCCACACGATCTTGGGTTCATCATTGACAACTACACCATTGGAGATTCAACGTATGACATTATGTATTTTGATACATTTCACTCCTATGTTGAGACAACGGAGGATTTCTATGGGTCTCTGTGGGACCATGATATTTGGCAGTGGAATGAATATCCAATCATTCGGAATGATTTTGAATCATCACAGCAAAAAGAAGTTGGATTGGTAGTCAGTGAAGCCGAGTTTTCTGACGTTTTGGAACGATATCAGAGCAGTCCATGAGAAAGGAATGTAATGTGTTGAGAAAAGACTGTGGATGAGATCTGTAATAAAATATTGATGTCTGTTAAGAGCAGTTTAATGATGCCATTCATGCATAAGTTGTAGACTGATATATTTAGTTTGTTACCAAGAGTGGCACTAGCATATTGTAGCGAAGTTCTGTTAGGTACATAATGATCTGTCAGAGGGTTGTTTTTGCCATAACATAGGTTTGCCTTATGATTTTGGAATTTGCAATTGAGAAATCTTCCAAATATGTATGTAGGTGTCATAGGACCAGCTTTGAGTATTGGAATATCACTGTCATAAATTTCTTTTAAATACAGGTTCATATGAGTGGAGAGGGATCTAATTTTTTTAGATGTAAATTTTGTTATAAGTAAATATTATTTAAATATATTTTTTATAATTATTTAAATATTTTTATTTTAAATTTTTCATTATTTTTATCATTTTTATTTGAGTTACATGAACAATTTCAATTCAATTTTAATAACAAACACACAACATTACACATTACAGGTGATACTAAAACAGAATCTTATCCAACAAACAACCTTATACAACCCACCTCATCACGACTAGTACATCATAATGTGGAACCAGTTACACTGGAATCAATTTTCAAATCGTTGATATTGTCATAGTATAACAAATATTGGAATCAATAGAAGCCTGTCTAGCGAACAGTCGCAATCCTCTCTCTGATGCTTTCATCTAACTGTGAAAATTAGCTGGCCTCGGGATGTTTTCATCTAATTAAAAATTAACTGGCACCGGGATTCTGTGATGTCTATTAGGTGTTTTCATTTCAGTACAGTGAACTATTCATTTCCAATACAAATAACTTGTTTAATGGCATAGTCCTTATTCCATTATCGAGTACTTGTGGCTCTGGAATCTTTGAAATCAACTCGCCATCAAGGACAGTATTTGTCTGAATTTCATTAATGCGTAATGTAGAATTTTGTATGTGTTTTATAATATGAGCAAATATTCGAGCTTTGTTAAGCCTGGAGATGGGTTAGTAGGAAAATAGAAGGGGTCTCCACGAAATCAGGTGGCCTCGGGCAATCGAGAGGTGCAATCAATTGGGTTTGCGAGTAATTTGAAGGTACCCATGGAATCGAGGTAGTGGTGCTTGTCAACATCGGTAATCACTATGATTGAGGTGTATCAGTATGATTAGGCAAATCCTATTTCCAATTCCACTGCAATATAAATGCTTCTGACATGCAAGGGGAATAGGGGTTGTCTTGCTGTTAACATGCCAAAGTCAACTTTGATAGAAATATAAATGCAAGGCAACACTTATTCCACTTGCATGTCAGACTGCATTTATATTGCAGTGGAGTTGGAAATAGGAATCTCTGATTACACTGATAGATAGTATGCACGAACGAAAAATATTTTGAGTTCTAGGCTAGAGGCGTCTAGAACGTTAACAAGGTTAATTGATAAGATTTAGAGGTCAACATATTAGCGCTGCTGAGGAGTGCACGGATAATATATCAATGTTTTTCTATAAAGCAAATCACGCTTCAAACTAAAAATAAACGAGTCATTTCTGATTTCAACCGTACCGGACATGGTAATCTATGTGCACTTATCGAATTGTGGGAGTGGGTACGGCACTTTAGAAATCAAATATCTTAGACAGACGTTCATTTTTTGGTGAGATTGGAGACTCGAGTGTCCAAATTTGTACGCATAAGAGATAATATCTATGCATGGACAAGATACGTAGCAGAGACACGTATGTACGTTATCACACATCATGTAAAAAGTGCAACATAATCACGGGAACTGCAATGTCTTGCCGTCCTACCACTAACACTACTGTCGGCCCTGAGTACTCAACATAAACCTAGAATCATCCTATCGTCGGCCATTAAGATTGCGCGCAGTGTAAAGAGTTCAGATCAAATAATGCAATTTTTGGCGGAATTTTGATCAATTTGGTTTTGGTGGAAATTTTTAAGAATTAAATTGTTAATTTTTAGTATTTTAAGTGCATAGGAATTTTTAATGACACTGAATCCAAAAAATTTTAACATTATCACAATTAAATTAAAAAAAAAAAAATTCTAACCCCAACGAAAAGCCAAAAAATAATTACTAAACCCCAATAAAAAGGCATCCTTGGAAAATGGTTTCCTATCTAGAAAACGCCTTAAGATTGTTTGAAAAGAACACGGAATAACAATGTTACCAACTAATATAGTTTTAAATCATAGAGTGATGTGTGGTTGTTTGAAAAGAACACAAAATAACCATTAATAGTTGCCCATTAATATAGTTTTAAAATATGCATTTAAAATATACAGTGATGTGTGGTTTAACAATAACAATAAGTTTGTTTTATTAGTGTTTTCTGTTTTTTAATTAGAAAAAAATAGTATATTTTGTTCGTAAGTTGTTTGATATACTTTTGCTCTTATAATAAGAGCAACGAAAATTGATACTAAATCTCTCTTAAATTAATCTTAGTAATATAGTGACAACAACTAAAATTAATACTAGAACTCCCTTAAATTAGTCCAAAATAATTCAAAATTATAAACTTGAACTGGTTGGCTATCTTTAGGAAAAATTGTATCATATAATGCATATATCCATCCTGAAATATTCTAAGTTTGGGTTTCAACGATCAAATGAGTGACATTCTTTTAACAAATGAGACTCGCTCGTGGGTGAAGCATGCCTATTTCAATTTCTTGATGTGGGTTTGCAGAATTATATATTTTGCGAAATCAATGGCCAGGATTTAGGGGAAGGGGAATATTATTCATTGTATATGCCTATGGAACGCGATGATTTCACGTTACAATGTCATCTTAGGAATTACAATAAGGTTTTTTTAATAAGGGGAGGGTTGGGCTCGCGCTTTCCTTGTTGTCTATATTTAATTGGAGTACTCTACCAATGTGGAGGAATTGTTTGGATAGCCAACAGTGGCTGGAATCTGGGTAAAAACTAAAAAAATCCTTGTCGGATTTTCTCTAAATATGATCTAAATTTCAATAATTTTTCAGGCAATTTCTCCAGCGAGTTAGCCTACAGCTCTAGGTCATATGGACAAATAATTGGAGGAATTGCCTGAAAAGTTATGGAATTCTAGTCATATTTAGAGAAAATTCGGCAAGGATTTTTTGTAAATCCAAGTTATAGTTGTTAAACTTCAAAATTTTAGGTGTCCTAGAAGTTTTTGATAACGCTGAATCCATTTCCACCATCAAAAACATGATTTAAACACCGCCTCTACAAGATTTTCTAAAATTTTTTTACTGGGATACCTGCCACTTTTGGTCGTACGGCGAATTCCTCCACCTAGATAGATTACTCATGACCTAATTGCATGAGAAACACTCTAGAGCCCCATACACGAGGGAGATGTTGTCACATAAAGTTACATTAAAAATAACAATTAATAACTTTACTTTATAAATCAATGTCGACCATAAATAAAATACTTCATTTTTCATTTTTATTTTACAACAGAATTTATATAATGAGATAAAGTAATTGAAATAAAAATTAAAAAATTACCTTTTAGTATGAGGGATATATGTAATTCTTTCATTGAATTGAGATCTAAGTTCTATAGTAATAACATAACCCTATACAAAATAAATAATAAAAAAATAAAAATGACCCACGCTATTGACCCACGATTTTCATGTAGAATATAACCTATTTAAGGAAGGAATTAAACTAGCTTAGATTTATCTTAGTTTGATGTCATATTTAGGTACATAAGTATATTTAGATACATAAGTAACTATAGAAAATGATGGCATTGAATCTATGTAGCCTGTAAAAGTAAATTTCTTTTATGAATATGTTAGGGCTAGGCATTTGTCTAGATATTAGGAAAAATGTAATTATTACATTTTATCAAATATTTTCCCTATCTCTATCCACTTTTTACTAGGTTATATCTGGTAAAATATAATACTATAATATTACATTTTACCGAATATTTCTCCTCAATAGGTTCATGCCTTATTGTGTTGTTTATTTATATTTGAACTTTAAAAGTAAACAAACTCAACTATAAAGTTTGCAGGGGTGAGGGCTAATATAGAGTAAGGAATATAGAGTAAAATGTAATATGTATGTTGGGCGTTATGGGAAACATTAGGTAAAATGTAACAATATTACATTTTAATTAGTATTCCCCCACGAGGTGGTAATAAATATTGGGTAGCATATGATATTGCAATGTTATATTTTATCCAAGATTTCCTCTCACTTGATTCAACTTGTTATTAAAAAAAAAAAACTTTGTATTTGAGTTCATACAGTAAACCTTAAATCCTATGTAAACATTTGATCCCAATATGAATATGAGATGTGTAATATTTAATATTTTGACCTCCAAAAAAATTGAAATTAATCATTAATTTATATTTATACTTATAAATAATAATTAAACTTGCCTACATCCATCTTAACTCCAGATCTACCAAGTGTTGAGAGGAATCTATTGAGATGCAAACATCTTTTGGAGTGAAAAGAGATTTAATCTCTCTCAGCCATCTAAGTTGGTATAATTTCATGTAAACTAATAAGAAGTAAAAGAAATATGCAAGTAAAGTGTTTAAACTTTATAATATATCTATATAGAAAAAAATGTTGAAAGGAAATGTTTTAATTTTATGTTATAAATATCAGTGTAATTTATGAGTAAAATATTTTAATATGAATTAAAATTGACATATATTTAAAACGATACTAGTTTAATGTGTTCTCATGAAATGAGTCAATAACATGTTATATAATTTCTATCACATTCAAAAATACCATTTAAACAATAAAAAATTACACAATTTTTTGCACTCTAAAATAAGTTTGCACATAAAGAAATTCGATCCCTCTCGGCTCATGTTAGATTTATGTTTAAGATGGATCTATATTGGTATCCAGTTTAGTAAGATTGTGATTCTATAACAATTGGATAATATAAGCAAGCTATAACGAATACATTCATGAGATAAGAACTCGCCTGGAACACATTGACTTCCATATACATGAGAAGCAAAGTCCTCGCAATTCAAGTTATGCACCATCTCCACCTCTAACCGTTCAAGCTATGCACCACTTTCCACTTGAATTCACCGATTATTTTCTTATTTTTCTCATATTTTGACATGTATGGATTTAAAGCCCTCCAAAAATAAAAAGCCAATTGCAAAAATTTTTCTCATATTTTGACATGTATGGATTTAAAGCCCTCCAAAAATAAAAAGCCAAATGCAAAATTTTAAGTATTACGTTCTAACTGTCCTCCTCAATAAATTCGGTTAGAGTGAGGTAAGAAATGCTATTGAAAATATGTAGTTTGTTTCTTCCTTGTAATATAATAACTTGTTTTGATAGACAAAAAAGAAAAAAAAAAGAAAGTAGTCAATGTATTATATATTAATTTATTTCATCAATCTTAAATAGTTATGTAAAGAAACCTTTAGTAACAGACGATGTGTTATATATTTAATTATATTTCTTCATTTGTAATATTGGATCAACTCTTAATCGTGTAAAGGGAATGATAAAGTTTATAAATCAGTGCAATGAAATTATTTTTCATGTGGTACTTTCATAAATAGTTGAAATATTTATGGAAAAAATACTACATCTAATCGGTACAGGTAGCCAATCCCCTATTGTATGAAGTTGAAGTTTATTGATGGTAAGGAGTTAGAAGTTCTAATGCTAAATTTTCAAAGGTGACTAATTATTCAATTATATGTTTTACATGTGGTTCAGTGTGTAGCATTAATTCAAATAATTGTAAATTTAAAGTAATTTTTATCTAATGTTATATATTTTATTTATTTTTAATAAAATAATTTTCCAAATAAATTATAATTATGTAACATATATTAATTAATAGTATGAACTTTTTATTAATATTTAAATTTAATAATTATAAAATTCAAAAATAATAAAAAGTGAAGCTTGTAGAAATTATCGTGATTGAAAATTAAATTTATTCTCGATAAGCAACCATAAAAATAATGACCAGAAACGTTGGTAGAAATCATGATGATTGAAAATTTAAGAATTGTATGTATAATTGAAATTTTTATCATTGGTATGGAGACCATAATAAATCAACATTTGAATTTAAAATGAATTTATGAGTATTTCTATACATTTATAACAAGTAATTTTACTTTTGATATTATTTTATTATGAGATGTTTTCTTCTTTCCCCATAGGAAGTAATTTTACTTTTGATATTATTTTATTATGAGATGTTTTCTTCTTTCCCCATAGGAGGTACTCTAGTTATAAGATGTATTCTCTCGAAAGTTAAAACTAAAACTCTAATGTATCAATTTAAATTTGTGGATTATATACTTTTTTATTATAGAGTAAATGCCAAGTAAGCAATTATTAAGAATCATTTATTCATTTTATATAGTGTTTAATAATGATAATCATAATATTAAAAATATTTCTATTGATTTTTTTTTATATGTTACCTTGTGTGTTTATATACATTGTTATAGTGTTAAAAAAATTAGGGGATAATTTTGGTGATAGGTTAAGTTTTGTATTTCTTTTCCAAAATTATTTTCTAATTTTTACTTTCTTTTAGCATAAATATTACACGAAATTTTGTAGGATAAGAAGTATAGTTTGAAAACATAGTTTTATATTAACACTAAATTATCATAACTAGATCAATTTTAATTTCTAATTTATAATGCATAAATCTATATTAATTTAGGATCTATTAATTTAAGATCTATTATTCTTAGAAAGAGATAAAATCTCTCAATACCTCATTTTGTCTTTTAAGTATTTTACTCTAAACACTTTACACTTCTAAACACTTTACACTTCAAGGATTTGATGACTCTAGATGTTATGAACATGGTTCTTTCTTCAAAATTTTCGTTAAATTTTTCATTATATCCCCATACATCTAATTTTTCATTCAAAACAAAATTATGCTCCTTATTGGATTGAATGACAAAGCATTAATTGTGACCAACCAAAAAAAATACAAAAAATTAAATAAATAATAAAAACTAGTAAAAAATTGCTTTTATTTACATGAGACATTAAATATAACATATGTATATGACAAGTAATTAAATATTAATTAAATTTTTAAATTTCATATTTCATTAAGTACAAAAATGCACTATCAAAATGGTAAAAAATTAAAGAAATCATATCTCTAATTAAAATGTTAATACGATTGTTAGAGGGAAACTCAATTGATAATCTCAGATATGTTAAATTATTGAAACTTGAGAGATTTGAGTTCAAATCCCCATGATTGTGACCAAGTTTACGAAGAGGAGGCAAAGTTGTATACCGCCAGAGGTTTACTAGTAGTTACATGTAAGGCGGGTTGTTGGGATGCTCTGTGTCACTCCCCCACACTAGCGGTGACTCAATTTGCACTTGTGGGCAGGGTGTGCCACTGATAAACGTTTTCATTTTCTTAGTACTACGGTTCATGGCCTACGCCTATCACCAACATTTAGATTATTTTTCGTTAAGTGTTCACTTTCTTCAATAATGCAGTGGAAATACATTCATTTAACTTCTTCAATTATCTTCAATTATATGCATTGGAATAAGATCATCTTCATAACACAATTACACATATTTATATGGGAGGGGAATCTCCATATAAAGTTTTCCCAATAATATATAAATTCTGCAAGGCTTTACAGAATAAATGTTTTACAAAATAGTGCAACCACACAAATCCGACCTGCACACCTTGGCCAAGTCACACAATAGTCATTGTCGTGCCCCTACACCTACGGTAGTCTTTCAACTGCTTATAGCGAGGTGGGACACTACCAATCGTTTCTTTTCACCAATACTTACGATTGTAGACTACGCCAAACATTCCATACTTAGTTTTATTTTTGTTATCAAGTATTATTTTTATCCTTTATACAAGTGAAAGCCCATAACATTCACATAAACAACATTATACAATAGAAATGCACAACAGTATAAAGGGAGGGGAAACTCCCTGCAATCTGAGTCTGCCCGAATCAATATATTATACAATCTTCACTTTTACAAAGTACAAGATAAATCTTGGGAAACCCAAAATTTACACCTAGCCAATTTTCAACTTTAGCAAACTCGGTTGCCCAGCTCATCAGCACCTCCGCACAGTCGTTGCACGACTCACTAACCCTTCATTCACCTTGTCGCACGATCTTGTTGTTTGCCCAACTTGGGCGCGCCTCGTCGTAACCAAGTCGCCACACACGGGCACCTCCACATGAGTCACACCTCCATTCACAACCTCAACACTTCACCGTATCCACCGTTTCGTCGTGAACAACACGCCCTAGCCAAGTCGCCCGTCCGCACGATTCTTCGTTTCGGCGTGCACAACGCGCCCTCACCCGACTGCCCATCCACACGTCCATGCATTCACACGTTCACCCAACTCGTTCACTCGAGTCACCACACAACTTCACCTAGGTCGCCACACGACTTCACCCGGTTTGCCTAAACGACCTCACTCGAGTCGCCACACGACTTCGCCCAGGTCACCCAAACGACCTCACCTGGGTCGCCACATGACCTCACCCAGGTCGCCCGAACGACCTCACCCGAGTTCTGCCTGAACGACCTTCCTGAACGACTTTCTCAAATGACTTTCTCGACATTCTCGAACGACTTCTCGAACCACTTTCTTGAACGAGTTTTCCACCCGATTTTCTCCCGTCGTGCGGGCTCATCCATGCACTACAGAACTTGTTCAAACGTGTGTTGATCAAATCATGGTCGTTTGCCTCCAAATGCCCTCGAATATATACGGGTGGGTGGCGGGTTGTGTCACCTGTCCGACCCACACCAAACGCCCAATCCGACTTGTTCAACATGTGTTTTCTCGCCCAAGAGGAGGGTCGGCCTGCCCAACTCATGGGACCACCACCTCAACTCGCCCAACACCTTATAAACTTGTTTCTTGGTAGTTTTGTTTCATATTTCGCACGTCCTTCGCACAGTGGAGACGCCTTGTCCGTCGCACGGATTGAAGGTCCTAACATCCTCCCCCACTAGAAGTCATTGTCGTCCTCGACAATATCTCATCTCGGCAACCATTTGTCACCAATATGACCATACCAAGGTATACACCCCATCGGTATGTCATACATCGGAAATCATCTCAATCCATGACCATCAACCACCCTGTCACAATCTCCACATGCTGCTCCCCATCGTGGAAATCTGGCCCCTCCATCTCAAGCTACATGCCCACTGCAACATCTCATGTCGACCTCATCATGTGTTGTCCTCATGTGAACTACTGTCATGATACTTCAACAAATGCTAACACATCTCTGTGCTCTATGCATCCCCATGTTTCAACTAGTCGGGTGATCAGTCCAACTGTCACGCTCAAACCATGAGAGTGAACATCCTCATGCCACCATCAGTCGTTTCTCAGAACACCTTGTCACATCCTCAACTCGATCAAGAATCCATCTCCATATAAGTGTAAGCCATGCTCAGGTCCATGAAGTAGCCCTCATCACATTTGCAACATGTTGTCCATGATGTCTGGTACTAATGTGTTTGCATGAAATCAGCCACATCTACCCCAACATCATCATCCATATGTGTATCTCCTACATATGAAGAGATCATCTCATCAAACTCCAACTCTCGATGTACCACATCCAGGTCCATGAAGCAACCTCCATCATATCTGCAATGTGCCATCCCTCAAGTCTACCATAGAAACAAGTATATACCCATCTCTCTATCCATGTGCTGCCCATGATCATAGATCAATCAACTACCATGTGCCCAAAGTGGTTAAGTCTCGGCTCAACCCATGCTCAAGTGTCCTACCAAGGAATCATCATCATTATAACTCCATCACTCCAAATTATCTCGTATCGTTCCTCCACATCAAGTCACTCTTTCAAGCCATTCCCATACATGTACTTGAAAGTATGCACCCCATGCTGCATCAAAGTCTCTGACCTTAGCTCCTCAATGCATCATATCCTCTAAGTCCACCATATATTAAGTCCCTAAAAGTCACAACCTCATGTCATCATGAGCTCCATGAGTCATCTCCAACCAACATCCCAGCAAGCATACAAGTCTCGGCCCAAAGGTCTCTGCAAGATGCCTCAGCTCTCCATGTAGTAGGAATGCTCCATAGTCTACTCACAATTCCATCCAAGTCCATGGCCTTGTTGTACAAGAGTGCACAACCTCTCCATCGGCTCATAACCAAAACATCTCCATGTCACACCAGCAAATCCACCTGCACAACATCCCTACCTTGGCACTCCTTATTGGATGCCCATAAGTGACATCTCTATAAGCGCTCCTGCAAATATCCCTGCATAAGACTACCATGCTCCATGTCTCCAACCTGATGTCCATGACTAAGTTGCCCATTTAGTCCAACCAAGTAGACCCATCACAACAATCTGTCATCCTCATCCAAGTCTGCAATCTTTGGTCTAGTGAACTCGGTCACCCAACCATATCATCATCACATGAGTCTCTCCATCATAGCTCCCCCACTAAAGGTTCCACCAAGACTTCCTTCTTGGTCTCGGCCATGAGAAGTCCACCCAAGTACCATTGTACCTCAAGTGTGTGCCCTCCTCAATCTGTCCATGAGTCATGTCGGGCACTTAGCCAATTCTCCATGTGGCTAAAGCATGAACCAATCCTCCGTAATGATCATCATGTTCCTCCCTTGTCACGGGCCCTTGTACCTTGTATCATAAGGTCACAAACAACCCCAGAAATTCATGCAACAGTCAACAATCCTTGCTTCTCCATATAAGGTTTCATCATAGACATCCATGGTAAGATCCTCCCCAGCATCGACAAACTAATTTTGCCCTTCCCTGCATACGGTCCATCTACTAAATGCTCAAGTGAAACACAAGTATCAATAATACTTACATCATCATCATGAGGCTCCTCCAAATGAGTATCCTTATCCACCCATGTCTGCAAACTGCACGATCTTGGCCCAACTTGATCAATCTCAAGTTCATCCTCCATCGTTGTCATGTCTACAACATCTTCAATCATCATGACTTCCTCTTCCTTCTCAGCACAATCTACAACTTCATCTTACTCCATTGCCCAACCAAGTTGAAGAAGTTCATCCTCAACATTCTTTTCCAAGACTTCAATCTTATCTCGAATCCGGGGATTCTCTTCTTTCATCTGCTTCAACCTGTACAGGGTAAGCAAGAGCTTCCTTTCGCATTCTTCTAAACTTGCCATGCCTTGTTGTTTAGCTTGGCCCAAGCACTAAGCTTCATCTCTACCAAACCTGTTTAACCATTCACCTGAATCACCTTGATATTCCACCTGTCACCTGCAAAACTTGAACTTCCTTTCAAGTCTTTAGCCTTTGTAGAATCAACTCCTTGATTCAGTTCACCAGCTCTGATACCACCTGTCACGCCCCTACACCTGCAGTAGTCTTTCAACCACTTATAGTGAGGTGCGGCACTACCAATCGTTTTCTTTTCACTAATACTTACGATTGTAGACTACGCCTAACATTCCATACTTAGTTTTATTTTTGTTTCCAAGTATTATTTTATTATTTATATAAGTGAAAGCCCATAACATTCACATAAAGAACATTATACAAGAGAAATGCACAATAGTATAAAGGAAGGGGCAACTCCCTGCGATATGAATCTGCCCGACTCAATATATTATACAATCTTCACTTTTACAAAGTACAAGTTAAATCTTGGGAAACCCCAAATTTACACTTAGTCAATTTTCAACTTCGGCAAACTCGGTTGCCCAGCTCGTCGGCACCTTCGCACGGTCACCGAACGACTCACCAACCCTTCGTTCACCTCGTCGCATGATCATGTTGTTTGCCCAACTTGGGCATGCCTCGTCATAAGCAAGTCACCACACACGGGCGCCTCCACACGATTCACACCTCTGTTCACAATCTTAACACTTCACAGTATCCATCGTTTCATCGTGTAGGGCGTGCCCTACCCAAGTCGCCCGTCCGCACAATTCTTCATTTCGGCATGCACGACGCTCCCTCACCTGGTTGCCCGTCCGCACGTCCACCCATTCACCCATTCACCCAACTCGTTCACCTGAGTCGCCACACAACTTCACCCAGGTTGCCACAGAACTTCACCCGATTCGCCCAAATGACCTCACCTGGGTCGCCACACAACTTCGCCGGGTTCGCCCGAACGACCTCACCCGGGTTGCCGCACGACTTCGCTTGGGTTGCCCGAACGACCTCACCCAGGTCGCCACACAACCTTGCCCAGGTTGCCCGAATGACGTCACTCGAGTTCTGCCTGAACGAACTTCCTGAATGACATTCCTGAACGACTTTCTCGAATGAATTCTCGAATGACTTATCGAACGACTTTCTTGAACGTGTTTTCCACCCGAGTTCCGCCCATCGTGCGGGCTCATCCACACACTGTAGAACTCCTTGTTTGAGCTTGTTTTGATCGAATGATGGTAGCTTGGCTCCAAACGCCCTCCAATATATACGGGCAGGTGGCGGGTTGTGTCACCCGACTGACCAACACCAAACACCCAAGCCGACTTGTTCAACATGTGTTGTCTCGCCCAAGAGGAGGGTCAACCCGCTCAACTCAAGGGACCGCCGCCTCAACTCACCCAACACCTTATAAACTCATTTCTTGGTCATTTCGTTTCGTATTTTGCAGATCCTTCGCATTGTGGAGTCGCCCCGCCCGTCGCACGGACTGCAGGTCCTAACAGTCATGCACCAGTAATGCAGCACGTGCCCAACACACTGCTGCCTTCTTCCCGTCGCACCAACTGTCTACACTGAACTTCCATCAACGATGACCTTTGCCGGCATCGTTCACCTGAACTATGTCACAGTCTATCCATCCCACATGTTTGTCATAGTGTTTTCTTCCCGTCACCCAAGTCTATTTAATTGTTGCCCAAAATTGGTTGCATGAATTTTTCACTACCCAGAAACCCTCAATTTCTTGTTCATAAACTCATTCTGCCCAAACTGTAATGTGTTGTCATGTTACCTGAGTTCACCCGCCCATGGTGGGTGCATGGTTCAACTCGCCTATCTCCGTGCAGGTATCATGAAGAACTCAGCCTACGACCTGACGTGCCTGCACATTTGACTAAACTTCCTACCCGACCTATGACCTGACTAAGTCCTTCACCCTTCAGTCTTCTTTGTATCTTCAATGTTATTTGTTATTGTTCTCCACACTTCGGTGATGATCCCAAACAACTTACCCTCCACTTTATTGATACAGTCTTCCTCCAAGCGTTTTGCCTATAGACCTGTTAATTGGTGCTTGCCATTGGTTGGCCTACCCACACATCGCTTGGCCAACCTATCTGTCGCACACAACAGATTCACTCACCATTTTTACAATCAAGATGACCCTTCATATTTGGCTACCTAACTCGGCCGACCTATCCACCCGGTGACTTGTTCACCTAGGTGCCCCACTTGACTACTCATGTCGCCCATCCACTATACTTCAGTCGCTCCACTCGTTGGGTGGGCACCCTCCCATGACAACACACCCACTACACATTGCACTCACCCATCCATTGCACTTAGCCACCCAATACACCTGAGTCACCTTTAATCGATGATAGGTAACACAAAACTGAACGTCTCCCTCCAAGTCAGCTTTAACCAAACATCTGCCTCCAAGTCGCCTTTAATTGAATGCTCCACCCTAGTTTCCTTTAACCAAATGTGAACGCACATCACACATCTTGGGCGCACCCGTACTATGACTTCAACTTTTTGACTCCCTTGGGAATTCCTAGCTCAATGTCTTCACATCCTCTCCCACTCTAAATAAGGTTTTCATCCTCGACAACACCCATCTCATATAAACTCCAAAATGTTGCAAAGTGTCCCTAGCTCATGACTCCATGCATGGATAAGACTCCTCAATCCATGGTCACCAACAGTCTCATTGCAATCCCCCATGTTGCCCCATCATGTGGAAGGTTCATCCCTCCAACTCAGCTACATGTTGCGACTCCAATTCATATCGTTCTAATCCATCATGTATCGTCATCTTCATGTGAACTACTCCTATGATACTCCAACTGAGATCAAACACATCTCAACACACTGTCGACACCCATGACTTGAACTAGTTGGATGGCCGGTCCAATCATCATCCACATCCATGAGAATGCACCTCCTCATGACATTGTCGTTTGTTTCTCCAACATATCATCATATTCTCAATTCGATCGAGAACTCTCTCCATAAATCTAATGGTCAATGTGCCATATCCAAGTCCATGAAGAAACTCTATCTCGTCTGCGATATGCTGCCCATTAATACCATCAAAGGGGAAAGTCTACACCCAGCGCATCAACTCATCCATGTGTTATCCATGGTCATAAACCAACAACCTCCATGTCCATAAAAATTGGTTAAGTTTCATTGACTCAATCCATGCCTAATTTTTCCTACCATGGAACCTCCATCACTGTAACTCCATCCAACTCCAAAATGTCTTGTCTCTATTATATACATCAAGTCAATCCTTATGAATGCAACCCATACTATGTCCTAAGGTATGCATCCAATACCACATCCAAGTCAAGTACAACATTTGACCTCCACTCCTCAATGAACCAAATACTCCAATTCCACCATAATATGAAGTCTTCATCGGCTACAACTCTCTCAAGTGACCATGAGCTCCCATGAACCATCTCCATCCAACACTTCAGCAAGAATACTTGTCTCAGTCTCAATTTCCATCGCAAGTTGCCTCTGCCCTTTTTGTTTCATGAATACTCTCATAGGTTGCCCATGTGTCCTCAAAACAACCATGGGCTTGTTGTACAAATGTGAAAAACATCCCCATCCGTCCATTTGCAAAATGTCTCCATGTCACATTAGCAGGTTCATTTGCAAAATGCCTCCATATCACATCAGTAAGTTCATCTTCACAACATCCCCACATTGGAACTTCTCCTTTGATTCCCATAAGTGACACCTCTATAAGTGCTCTTGCATAATGACCCTACACAAAGTTTGCCTGAACCCATCTATCCAATTCAATGTCCATGACTTCATCTACCTCTCTTGTCCACTTTCGTAGACTCAACACAACTCTTGTCATCACATCCTTGCTCTCGTTTAAGTTAGTTCCCTCGGTCACTCTACCCTCATAATGTTGTCATGGGTCTCTTCCTTCATTGTTACCTCCCCCACTAAAGGTCCACCAAGACTGCCTCTTGGTCTCAGCCATGAATAAGTATACCCAAGTATCATGTATCATAACCTTAGTGTGCCCTTCTTGCAATCTATCCATGATTCATGCTAGGCACTTAGCCAATTCTCCACTCGTCTAAGCATGACTCATCAATCACAAAGCTCATATTGTTTCACCCTTTTCACGGGTATTTTCACCTTCTTCTATAAGGTCAGAAATTGCCCCAACAAGTCCAGCAACAACCAATGTTCCTTGTTGCCTTAACGCACAAGCTATGATCGTAATCATCTATGGAAAGGCTGTTCATCGCATTGGAAAAATTCCTTTTCCCATCCCTTTATATGCCCCATCCTCCATACTTTCCAATGAAACACAAGTAATATCAATACTTACATTTTCATGAGGTCTCTCCATGTGAGTGCCTCGTATCATTGATGTCTGCAATGTACACAAACTTGGTCCAACTGGGGCAAGTGTCATCGCACCAAGTTCCTCCTCTTTCATTGACACGCCTTCAACATATTTTCTTCACATATAACTTCCTTCTCTTTCTTGCAATTGGTAGCTTCCCCCTGCTCCATTGCCCAACAAAGTTGAAGAAGATCTTCTTCCACATTCCTTTGCAAGACCTCAAGTTCATCCCAAATTATTTGTCATTCTTCCTTCATTTTCTTCAACCTATACAATGTTTTCACAAGTTTCTCACAACATTCTTCCATTGTTCAGCCCTGCCCAAGCTTTCTGCCTTGTCCTTGCTCAAATTTCTAATGTCACACTGCAACCAACTAATGCTTCAGCTTCAGTACCAACTACAACCACTATTATCATATTCCTACTTCCACTTCAAATTAGCTCAGTCAACATTGAACCAAGCTCTAATACCATCTGTCACACCCCCACACTTATAGTGACTCAATTTCCACTTGTGGGCGAGGTGCGACGGTAACCAAACTTTTCGTTTTCTTACCACTACAATTCATGGACTACGACTATCAACAACACTTACATTATTTTTCGTTAAGTGTTCACTTTCTTCAATAATGCAGTGGAAATACATTCATTTAACTTCTTCAATTATCTTTAATTATATATAGCGGAATAAAATCATCATCATAATACAAGTATGAACATTTATATGGGAGGGGAAACTACTTACCAAGTCTGCCCAATAATATATAAAATCTACACTACTTTACAAAATAAATGTTTTACAAAATTTTGTAGCCACCCAAAGTTGGCTTGCAAACCTTGCCCAAGTCGCACAATGGTTGTGCACCGGTTGTGTAGCACATTCCCGATGCACTCCTTCCTTCTGCTTGTTGCACCAACTATCCGCACTAAACTACCACCAATGGCAGCTTCTACCCGCATCATTCACCCAAACGATGTTGCTATATGTCCATCGCACAGGTCTCCATAGTGTTTTCAGCCTGTTGCCCAAGTCTGTAGCAATGTGACAGAACACTTTCTACACGAAGGTTACACTACTCAGAAACCCCAAACTTCTCATTCACAAACTCGTTCTTCCTGAACCACAACGTGTTGTCGTGTTACACGAGTTCACTCGCCCAGGGCGGGCACATGGCCCAACCCGCCTATCTGTGCATGTGCGCCTTGTGAAACTCGGTCTGCAATCTCACATTGATGTCTCACTGAACGACCCACCAGACCGATAACCATATTCTAATTCCTACGCCCTTCGTTATTCTTTTTATATTTTTTGTTATTGCTTGTTGTTCTCCACACTTCGGTAATTATCCCAAATGACTCACCCTCCACTTTATTTATAGGTTCTTCCTCCAAGCATTTTTCCATGAGACTCATCGGCTAATGCTTGTCCAGCGGTCGGATTGCCTACACGTCACTTGGACGACTTTTTCATCACACACAACATGTTTGTTCACCATTTTTACCACCAATTCAACCCATCGTACTTTTTTGATCGACTCGGCCCACCTATCCACTCGATGACACGTTCACCTAAGCGCCTAACTTGCCTATTGATGTCGCCCATCCTCTATACTTCGATCCCTCCACTTGTTGGGTGAGAGCATACCCATCACAGTGTATCTGCTACACATCTATCTCACCCATCCTTCGCTCCTAACTGACCACTATTGTCATGCCCCCAGGCTGACGGTAGTCTTTCAACTGCTCTTGGCGAGGTGCGGCACCACCGAACACTTTCTTTTCACTAATACTTATGTTCATGGACTACGCCTAACCACTTGTTCTACTTAGTTTGTGTTTCTTAACCAAGTAATTATTAATGTTCCTTTATACCAATGAATACCCATACACATTTATTAACATCAGCAATTATACATGAAGAACACAATTCCACAGTATAAAGGTAGGGGCAACTCCCTGAACAATGAGTCTGCCCAACAATATATCATACAACCTTTTACAAGTTACAAGATTTACAAGTATACTTGGTAACCCCAAGTTTCATTCTTAGCCAAATTTACAATCTTTGGCAAAAATCGGTTGCCTAGCTCGTCGGCACCTCCGCATGAATCACCAACCCTTCGTTCACCTTGTCGCACGATCATGTTGTTTGCCCAACCTGGCCGCACCTCCAAGTCACCACACACGAGCTCCTTTACCTGAGACACTCCTCCGTTCACAATCTCAACACTTCGGAAAAAGTCACACCATGCACACTTGCACGACAGGCAGGTGCTCACTGGAGTCACCCAAGAACCCATGCCAAGTCGTCGCACAAACCGGGCGCCCACCAATGTTTCACTGTCGAGCGCTCCTACACATCACCGAGCGCCACACCCATGCACGCCTCACTCCAACTGGCGGGCGCTCCTTCACCCATGCCCTTCACCCAAACAAAGATGTGTAATCACCTTTGTGCGGCCTTGCCCAAGAGCAGGCGCATCACCCAATTTGTGCCTTTACCTCTTGCTACATCCACGTCTTTAACTGCACACTTCTCACATGTTGAGCGATGGTTGTTCGATGGTGAAATGAGCTCCAACGCTCCTCCAATATATATGAGCATAGGGTGAGGTCGCAGCTACCCAGCCAACCTGCCCACACCCTCAAACATCATCACAAATGCTTCAATCTTCATGTTGGCCTCCCCTCAAACACTCCCAAGTCAAGTTGGCTTGCCTTCATTTGTTGGTCGGCTCATGGGTCGATCCACTCGCTCCCCACACCTATAAACCCAACGCTCTCCCCTCCTATGCACTTGCATTATGATATAACACCTTTGCGTTGCAGGTTTGAGTTCGTCCTTCATCGTTTCATGCTACTTGTTTAACCTCCAACCGCGTGTCCTCCATCCGGTCATGGTCGCACTTCGGGCAGAACGTGTTCAGGACTGCAGGTCCTTACATCAACCTCCACCTAAAGTCATTATCGTCCTCGACAACATACCATCCTAGTAGCCATCCACCAAGATCAACATCAATGTCTGTCTCATCCTTGGTCGACAATGTCAACTCCTCCACATACTGCAAACATCCCTGCAACATATGTAGAACTCCCATCTCCATCATGCGCTGTCCTCATCCTGTGAACTATCCTCCTCGTCTACCTGATGCCAACATCTCTCCGTGTTGAACACCACCTCAAATCAGCATGATATCAACATATCTCTGCACACTTCCAGACCCCATGTTTGAACTAGTTGGGTAGCTAATCCAACTATCACACTTAAGCCATCAGAGTGAACATCCTTATGGCTTTACCAGTCTATCTCAGATTCACCACATCCTCGACTCACCAAAAATCTCATCCATGCTTAGGTCCGTGGAAACTCCATCCCATCTACAACATGTCATGATGCTTGATGCCAAGCCATCCTTGCACCATCTATCATACCTGCTCAACCTGTTTTAAGGACTCACTGCCATGAGCAACTAACAATGGGCCCCATCTTCTTTCCCATCTAAGAAGATGTGGAGGGAGCAGAGCCTGAAGGCTCACCCTCACTAATCAACTCAATCCATCTGTCGAGATCTTCTATCTCCATCCTCTGTAGATAGGTGACCTGATCCTCTTCCCAGACATTCGGCCTCACATATTCCTCATCATCATCATCATCATCCTCGACCACTTCTAGCCTTCTTAAAAAATCCAAGATACTATCTGAAAGAGTCCTGATGACCAATGACTCCTTGGTAAGCTTTGTATCAACCATAGACAACCGCTTACTCATGCCTTCCATCCACTTCTCATCCTCCATTTGCATTACCACCAATTTACAATTAGGCTTTGTCACTCCAATGGTTGGTACACCAATGGGTACATCTTCCCTTCCATCATAAATGTACAACCTCTTCAAATGTGGAACAATCATAGCATCAAACTGTTTCAAGAATTCCATTCCCAACACAGCTTCATAGTCGTTTATTCGCACTACAGTGAAGTCAACCTTCCTTTTCCATTCACCAAGTGTTGTGTCCACCTTTTAAGCCACACCAAGAACATCATCAGGAGGAGAATTGACTGTCTTCATATGTGCCTTTACCAGTACAAATTTCATCCCAATTCTTCTCGCAGTATCTTCTCTCATTAAGTTGTGAGAGGCCCCACTATCCACCATAGTGAGTATATCAACATCTCCAACCTTCATCCAAACATACTCCAACTTTTTCCTCTAAGGATCCCTCTGAGAGATCACCTTTGTAGTAGCAGCAGCACCAAGTATCTGCATCATCCCCACAAAAGCTTCTTCATTCTTCGCATTAGATTGTACAATCATAGCCACTTCCAGTCTAGAAGGGAAATTCTTCACCGTATGTGGTTCATCACATATCCAACACTTCAAGGCTTTCTTCATCTTCGACTTATCATCCGATTTCGAAGCATCCTCTTTCTTCTTATCTTTCGGCTTATCGGACTTCTTCTTCCTATCATTAGAAGTCTCATCATAATGCTCCACCAACCTATCCATAGCAGCAAAAGCTTCTTCAAGTGTTCTAATCCTCTGCCTCTTCACTTCATTGCATGCCCAAGCCTTCAATCCAATAATGAAATTGAACACCTTGTCCCTCTCCGCCATGTTAGGAAGTTCCAGAACTGCACTTGAAATCTCTGGCTGATATGTCTGAAGGTTCCCTATCTGCTTTATGAAATTAATCTTCATCCTTGCTTCCCACATTTCATCCTGAGGACTGAAGTGGGTCTACAAAGCTTTCTTCATTTCATCCCATGAAGTAATGTCACCAGCACCGCCATTGGAAATCTGATCGATTCTCCTTCACCACCACATCTTAGCATCCTTTGTCAAGGACTGAGCAGCTACCTTAACCTTCGTCTCATCATCAGATAGACCCAATCATTCCAAGTATTGCTCCATGTCCCATAGAAAGTTTCCAAGAGTCTTTGCACTCCTTGTACCATCATAAGATTCTGGTTCCTTGACTTTCACATGAGGCACTCCTCCACCTGAGTTATGCCTCACGACCTTCTTCAACACCGCGATCTCATATTATCAAGAGATTTCTACAAGTCCACGATCTCTGTAAGACCTCGGTCTCTTGCCTCTTCAACCTCCTTGACCCTTACTTCAAGTTGTGTACACAAAAGATCAGTGTACTCGTGTTGAGTCTGGAGTTCATCAAGCTCTTCCTTCATCTTTGAGTTGGCCTCTTGATCTCTCTAGACCAATTCCATCTTCTTAGTCCAGAAAGCTTCCAGGTCCTCCATCTTCTCCAAAACTTTTTCAATGAATGCCATAGTAGCATCCTTCGCATCGTGACTAGACCCAGCCTAAGATTCAACTGTTATTACTAACAACTTCCTTCTTCTTTGCAATCTAGTTTCAACCATCCAATAGCTTCACCAAGTTGCCTGCAACCTGAACTAGCCCTTGTCTCACTTGTATGTGAAACAACTTCCTTCACTTGCAAGTACCTGCTTCACTGTCTTCAATTTCCAAGCTTCTTCAACCCTGAATTAGCTTCAATACCATCTGCACTTCGTCACGAGAAACCCTGCTCTAACACGAGCTCCAACCGAGCTCTGAAATCAACTGTCACGATAGTGCAGTGGTATCAGCACTTCATCGTCAACCCAGTCATCAGCTAGCCTCTGATACCACCTGTCACGAAGTGCAGGTGTGTATTAGCTTCAACACTTCAACACCAACACCAGCTCCCTGGCACTAGCACTGATACCACCTGTCATGCCCCCAGGCTAGCGGTAGTCTTTCAACCGCTCTTGGCGAGGTGCGGCACCACCGAACACTTTCTTTTCACCAATACTTATGTTCGTGGACTACGCCTAACCACTTGTCCTACTTAGTTTTGTTTCTCAACCAAGTAATTATTAATGTTCCTTTATACCAATGAACACCCATACACATTCATTAACATCAACAATTATACATGAAGAACACAATTGCACAGTATAAAGGGAGGGGCAACTCCCTGAATAATGAGTCTGCCCAACAATATATTATACAGTCTTTTACAAGTACAAGCTTTACAAGTATACTTGGTAACCCCAAGTTTCATACTTAGCCAAATTTACAATCTTTGGCAAAACTCGGTTGCCTAGCTCATTGGCACCTCCGCACAGTTGTCTTACGAATCACCAACCCTTCGTTCACGTTGTTGCACGATCGTGTTGTTTGCCCAACATGGGCGCGCCTCCAAGTTGCCACGCAGGGGCACCTCTACCCGAGATACTCCTCCATTCACAATCTCAACACTTCACCAAAAGTCACACCGTGCACACTTGCACGACGGGCAGGCGCTCACCCGAGTCACCCAAGAACCCGTGCCAAGTTGTCGTACAAACCGGGCGCCCACCAGCGTTTCATCGTCGAGCGCTCCAACACATCACCAGGCGCCACACCCCCGTGCATGCCTCACTTCAACTGACGGGCACTCCTTCACCCATGCCCTTCACCCAAACCAACATGTGCGATCACCTTTGTGTGGCCTTGCCCAAGAGCAAGCACATCATCCAATATGCGCCTTTACCTCTTGTTGCATCGACCTCTTTACCTGTGCACTTCTCACATGTTGAGCGATGGTTGTTCGATGGTGAAATGAGCTCCAACACTCCTCCAATATATATGGGCGTAGGGCGAGGTCGCAGCTACCCAGCCAACCTACCCACGCCCTCAAACATCATCACAAATGCTTCAATCTTCATGTCGGCCTCCCCTCAAATGCTACCAAGTCAAGTTGACTTGCCTTCGTTTGTTGGTGGGCCCGTGGGTTGAGCCACCTGCTCCCCATGCCTATAAACCCAACACTCTCCCCTCCTATGCACTTGCATTATGATATAACACCTCTGCACTACAGGTCCGAGTTCGTCCTTCATCGTTTCATGCTGCTCGTTCAACCTCCAACCCCGTGTCCCCCATCCGGTCATGGTCCCACTTCGGGCGGAACACGTTGAAGACTGTAGGTCCTTACAACTATACTCGAGTTGCCTTTAACTAGCGATGGGTCGCACATTACCAAACGTTCGCCTCCAAGTCACATTTAACCAAACACTCCGCCTAAGTCGCCTTTAACCAAATGTGGGCGCCTGTCGCACATGTTAGGAATGCCTATACTACAACTTTGGTTTTTCAACTCCCTTGGGAATTCCCAACTCAAAGTCCTCACACTCTGAGTCAAAGGAAAAAAAAATTAATATGTTCAACCATTAGAATTTTACATTATTTTAATAAGACCAAAAAGACTTATTAACCTCATGGAAAGCATAATAGAGATTTCAAAAGACCTATTAACTTCATGGAAAGCATAATAAAGATTTCAAATATGACTTATTATAACACACAAACAACATGTTCATATATATATATATATATTCAAAATTTATAAGAGTAATGTTATACTTTTAAATTATAAAAATTATTAATTTAATATAATAATTTCAATTTTTCCTTACTTATAAATTTTAACTTTTTTATTATATAAATAATACAATAAAAAATTATAATAGAAATTAATCTCTATAAATCCAATTATCATTATTTCTGTTTAATAAAAAAATAATATAACTAAATCTAAATGTGACTTAATCCATAGATAATTAGTACAACCACATTAAAAATATTAATGTGGTTGATATAACCGAAGGTTTTATAAATATAACAAAAAATATTATTGCAACATGAAAAATGACTTAGCAATGTACACATTTACACCATGTATAAAATATTATTATAAAATATGCCATTTTGCTAAATAAAATTTGCTTATATATTAATTTCCCCATCTAATTAGAAATATCAACTAATTAGAATTGGAATAATCCCAAATCCTAGGAAATAGATGGGCAAGGAGCAACTTGGCACAAATATAAATTTTGAAGTTTATTCAAAGTCAATGCAACCTAACAAACTTTGTAAGACTAAAAGTACGATGAACATATTCCCTTAAAGATAAAACTAGAGTTTCAATTAAAAAAAAAAAAAAATCTTTATCCACATTAAATTGAAATAAAAAACATTTAGTTTAAACAACTATAAATGGAATATAAAAATACTCTGTAATACCGCAAAAGTCTTGGAAAAACTTTCAAAATCATTATTCTTATAACGTCTCATCACCCTTTGAGAATGTAATAATCAGATTTTGCGATATCATTCTGAATCTTCATGTCTTATCTTCCATCCAAAAAGCTTCTATACATGAGGGAATGGACTTTTACATTTTCAGATCTTCCGTAGCCAACACATTCATCGGACAGATTTTTAATGATGTCAAATTGAGTTATGATTCTAAGTAATGTTAGTTTATATTTTTCACACACCGTTAACGAGTGAGGACAGGGTGCATGTTAGATTTGGGGGCACAATACTTCCCGTGACCTGTAAGCTTAAAATTGGAAATGACTTCTTTATCTTTAGATTCAAACACGTCCTGCTTCGCAGAAAAACTTCATGTATTATCTCTGCACTTCTTCTAAGTATCCATTTCTTGACCACTTCCTTTGCGTCCAAAACTTGATAATCTCTAAATCCTATCAATGAACCTTGCTGACGTTCTACGCGTTTCATTTCTTAGCATGATTATTGTTAATGTTCTTGAACTTGCTTTTCTAAGCATGACTCTCTGTGATCATCCTTGAAAAAGTGGACGAGGTTGCCATGATGACTTGTATAAATAACCAATGAGGTTGTAATAATAATTTAAAAATGAGTGAAGTTCAAAAGGTGACATACATTGTGGACATGATTGTTAACCGTTTCTGTCAAACCTCATCAAGTTATAAACAATGCCTACTCCCTACTCAGTACGATTGATAATGCTGGCTAAACTCTCTTGCCAGCACTTAATGCTGACAAACCCCAAACCCCAGTACCTGGATTTGATAGGGACACTTTAATCACTAGAAAACACAATGGATTGCACCTCTCGATTGCCCTACACCACTTGATTCAGTGGAGACCCCTTCCATGTACCTAGTGACCAATGGCCAAGCAAGCACTAAATATTTGATCAGATTAGAAAACATAGCTACAAAATTCTACATTAAGCTTCAATGAGAATGCTTGAAGATTTTGAAACAAAGAGTGACATTGATTTGATCCGAGAGAATCGTGAATCACACGTACTCCATAACGTAATAATGACAATGACTTTAAGGTTTACTCCATAGTGGGATAATGACAAAGATTTAAACCTTTAAACAGCTTACCTGAATTCGAAAATAAGAGTTCACTGCGCTGAAATGAGAATTCCTTGTCGACATCACAGAATCCCGGTGTCAGCTAATTTTTTGAGTTAGAGAAAAGCATCTGAAAGAGGATTGCGACTAGTCCGATACCAAGGTTTCGAATTATCCTCATCCCAAAAGCTTATGGTATTGAAATATCAACCCTTTCAAAATTGGTTACACGGTAACTGCTTCGGTGCATTATCGGAGGTGGCTTAAATTCATCTTCACTATTATATGCCACTCGTGGTAATAAACTAGTTTCGCTATGACATACCGGACTGTGTAAGGTTGTTTGTTGCATAAGATAATGCTTATGCTTTAAAGGTGTAATCAAACAGATCTTATGACATCAATATTCAGAACATGTCTCTATTGCAACTATTAGATAATTCAAATTATAAGATGTCAAGGCTTCGATGATTATAATTCCAAAATCTTAGGGAAAAAATAGCAATAACAACCATTTGATTCCATACAATATCATAAAATAATGAGCCGAAAATAGCATGCACGGTCTAAAGATTATTTATCATTAGTCATAAATCATAGAGAGATGACACACTATATTATTCTCATTGTGAAGAAATTTATTGGTTATTTTATTTAATTCTGCCTAACTTCTAGTTAGATGCTTGATGTGGCACGGTAGTTTACCCACAATAAGGCAATTGAAGCATTGTATTGATACCATATGTTACTGGTCAATTTTTTTAAGTTTTCGGTTCCTTTAGATATTTATTTATTGGTACCATGTCATCATTTTTTACCCCACATGATAGTTTTCGGGTAGTTTTGAAAGAAGAGAATATGCATACACCATTAAGATTCACAAACATATTGCAAATTTTAGGTTTCGTCTTTTATGAAAATTTATAAATCAATGTTACTAAAGTACCAAGATCCATAACACTTACATGAGAGCATCGAGTATGGAGTTGGTTGTTAAATTCTCTAGTAAGTAGAATTAGAGTCAAAGCACCAAAGTTGGACTCTGAACCAAAGTTGACTTTGAATGATAGAGCGAAAGTTAATGCTAAGGATATCATTGGACCTAATAACATAAATGAGAGTTGAAGTTCTTAGATTATTGATTTTTTGATATAAAAATCATATCAGTTGTGGTGGTCTAATTTGTAATGGATAGTTAAACACAAGCCTTACCCAGTTTTGTTTCCAATCAAAACCCTAACAAGAAAATGTTGGCATAGGAACTACTACCGAAACATTGTACTCTTGATTAAGGGGGGATAAAAGAAAAGTAAAAGAAAAACATGTGATGTAGTGACGGGAGGACAAGGCACGTAACTCATAGTCAACCTTAAGGTGAAAGAATATTTTATTGTAATTCATTGTTCCCTAATCATATAAGGCACCTCCTTCCAGTAATATAATATTAGTGAATAAAAAATTCCCATTAAAACTTCCATGTGTACTTTGTGTGGTGTGAACATGGCTTTTATTGGTTCAAATTGCATCAATGTTTAATGTTTTCTACAATGAAACATAGTCACAATGTGATCTCTAAATGCAATGTAATTAAATAATAACTAAGAGTGCAATTGTAGGTTTTAATCATGTACAAAAATCACCTTCAAACAAATGCTTCAAAAATAGAAAAAATATACAATAGCAAGAACATAAATAATACAGAGAGAGATTTTCTCCTAGAACCCAAACTATGAAAGCTGGATTAATTTTTCATTATACTTCATTCAATGCTACAATATAAAATATACATGTTGAAGCATTCATAAAAACAAATCCATTAACCCTGGATTATAACATAACTATAGTTCTCTTGACCAAATTTACAAAATACCATGGGAAAAACCATCATACCCAAAACCATGCACAAAACCATGGGAGCATCCCCCCACCATCATTGGGTCCACCTAACCATTACTTGGTCTGCATAAAAAAAACTCAGGGTGCTACTTGAGACTTCACACAAGGGGCTACTACCCCCCCTACGCCCGACACAATGTAATTACGCATGATATATCACATACCCAACATTCTCCCACTTGCTTTCTTTCCATGTAGGGGACCATAGGGGTGCATAGTCATTGGTCCAAGGTGGAAATGCCTATTATTTCTCTACACCAAGAAAACTTCTCAGTGATCGCAAACTTTGTCAATACGTCTGCAACATTCTTCAAAGTGTCCACCTTTACTAACAACACATTTTTGTCTTCAACCATATCCCACAAAAAGTGATACTGAAGATCAATGTGCTTTTTCTTTGAATGATAAGTGAGGTTCTTTGCCAAGAAAATTTCACTTTGGCTGTCGCAATCTATCCTTATAAGTTGTTTTACCAAAAGCATACTTGAACATAATATTGCATCCAAAGTGTTTCCATTCTTGCATGAGTCATTTCCATGTATTCAACCACTGTAGTTGAAAGTGCCACTATAGAATATCTCTTGTTCATCCTATTGAATGCTCCTCCAAATAGGTTAAACACATACCCACTTGTAGATATTCTATGATCCAAATCTCCATCCCTATCTACATCAAGAAGACATGCATTTCAAATACATTTTCCAATCCTGGTCTTCTTTGATAGCATAAAATAATAATCCCAAGTGCCAAGAAGATACCTGGAAACCTGCTTAACCATTATCCAATGCTCATTCACTAATTTTTGCATAAACATGATCAATACTCCCACGACATGTGTAATGTCTAGTCTGGTACAAACCATTGCATACAATAAGCTACCAACTGCACTCACATATGGAACACGAGACATGTCCCCTTCTTTTTCCTATGCCTTGGGACACTGTTCAACGGATAAATTTACACCTACAAGAATAGGAACCTTCATCGGTTTTTTATCTTAGATATTAATTCTATGAAATATTGTCATGACATAATTTCTTTGGTTTAACTAGAGATTCCTCCTTGCTCGATCTTCTTTAATTTCCATGCCCATAATATAGTCTGTGACACCAATATGCTTAATGTCAAATCTAAAGGGTAATTGGTTCTTCACGTCATGGATAATTTCTATGTCATTTCAATCAACAACATATCATTCACATACAAGAAAAAATAAATAACACATACAACAATTAATTTAAAATACACATAGCGATCCACTTTTCTCCTTGTGAAGCCAAGTCTTTGTATATATGTATAAAAATTTTGATATCACATCCTTCGTCACTGATTTAACCCATACAAATACTTTTTTAATTTGCATACTAGTTCTTTCTTACCCTTTGTTGTCACTTGTCATACCCTCTTCTGGATGAGTCAAATGGTCCTATTTCTTGTCCATGTGACAAAGAAGGATAGGTGAAATCTTGGTTGGCCAAAGGGAAATTCCAAAAGGAGAGCCAGAGTTTGAAACTTGAATGGAAGGATGACCATCAGGGGCCGATTCTCAGAATGGTGGATATCGAAGATAGGCTTAGAATATCGAAAGGACCAATAGAAAGGCATATCGAGACTTTGGGATATCAGAGGTCAGAACATGAGAGACCTCAGTGGTCTTTATAAAAGAGGACCTGAAATGGAATATTAGAGAAGGATGTCATAAAGAAGGTATATCAGACCTTGGAAAAGTGATATTGGAACCTCGGAAGTTTCGTAACTGATTAAAAATTGTAATTCCTTTGAAAGCGTCGAAATTACGAATAAGGGGAAACACAAAGGAAATTATTGCAAAACCTAGGACCCCAAGGACCCATTCCCTCTCCTATGAGAAGACATATTGTTGGCTTCATGGGTCCTAACCCAAGTTCAACATTAATTAGCCAAAAAAATTCCTACACTACTCACCCTTTCAGCATCAATCCGCGGAGAGCATGGATTTAAGTCTCACCCAAAGCAGTATGGGAGGATGCAGGAACCAAGTTTCTGCACCCTGAGATAGTTGTGATGTCGTTTTGTTCCCTAATCCTTCCTTCACGCAGATCAATAAGCCTTTTAGGGCTTATCGATATACTTCCCTTAGTCGTCCTCGAGACCTCTGCGAAGGTCTACGACTATCTTTCGCGTACCCTAAATAGGTGATTCAGACACTTCACACCTCTATAATTACTCCTACTGTTGTATTTACCCATATTAGCTTAAGTAACAGATCAGTTCAACATGAATTAAATCATAAACCCAGTACTCAACATAACATAATCGCATGCAAATATAACATAAGTAAAATAACTCATACACATGTAATTCCAAAATAATTCTCTTCATTGATGGTTCAGATCTCTAGTACAAGCTCTAACTTCCCTGCACACACAGCTGCGGACTTCTACCCTAGGCCTCTGTGCACACAGCTGCAGAGCCTATCTCCTATGCTAGGACTCTTTTCTCTTAGCTCTCATAGACCCATTATATCAATGACTCTTCAAAACATATATGAATTGAACTAAAAATTCCTTGGACTATTCTAAGACTCCCTTTTTATACATTCCCATGGCTCGCGGGCTAAGGGAAGATCTCATTAAGCCGACACAAGCTACCTAAACTAAGGGCGGAAACACTTTTTGACTATTTACACCTTCATGCTCTGCGACCACAAAATACAGAGAATTTACATTCTTTATACAAAACTTGGGCCTTTAGCCCCAAAACTTGTGCTTTTAACCCCAAAATTGACCATAGGGGACCCATTCCCAACAAGCCCCCAACACAAATTTGGTGTCTAGCCTCGAGTCACTCAGCCGATGTAGAGATATTGTCGCGAAGAGCTCCTAGCCCCACATGTATGAATGCAACCTCGGCGGTACACTGCATCGCTACCTTCTTAACCTTCTTGACCAGTTGTTCCATCATTGGTTTTACTCTATCTCCTTGTATTTTCTGCTGTGTCACCTGTAGACTAGCCAATTTCCCTTCAATGGAGGCAGTGAGTATATAGGATTCCTCTAGCCATGGCCCTAATCTTGCCTTCAGTACTATCTCCTTGCACTGAGCTGCATCCACTTGTTACTTTAGTGCCTTCTCTTCCTGTAGCTTTGCCAACCTCTGTGTTATGGAGATGGTGCGCACCGTCGCTTTGACCTCATTGTATCTCTGTTACAGCTCCCGTGCCTCAGTTTCTAGTCTTTGTAGGTTGGGATCTTCTTGCAGATTGGTAACTACTTCGAGCGCCTGCTCGAAGAGTGAAGTGCAATCCTTCACAGTGGTGTTAACAACTGCAACGACATCTTCGACAACGGTCTCGTGCTACTCTCTGAATTTTTGTGGAGTGGAAGGTTGTGCTCTCAACTCAAGTTCCGTGATCTTAAGGTTCAGTTCAAACTAAACCTTAATAGCTTTGTTTGTGCTTCTGGATCCTTGTATCGATTGGCGCATCTTTGGGGATGTTTAGCTTTGGAACAGTTTAAAATGTGTTAGCCACCATAACTATTGTGCACATTCTTTTTTGTGATCTTCTTAAGAAGATCAATCATGGACAATTTTTCGATGAACATCTATGCATTGTTCACCTTCTGCTCGCTGATAACATTGAAGGTGCGTTGTTCCCGAGCCCATATTTCCATGATCACACCATCCAGTAGGGTGTGAAGGGCTTCACTTCAGAGCGCGGCCAAGTTTAACTCGACATTCTTGATGGCGGTGACAATGGCCCTGTCAGCCTCTTCTTCTAAGGTCGATGCTCCATCCGGCAGCGCGATAGCTCAGGCATCCATTGTACAGACCATCTCTACTACGTCTAAGGATACTGATGCCAAACTGCTTGATACCACGCTGCCCTGCCCTACAATGGTCTGCACTTAACTAGCCTATATCTGTAGCTCGCACTGACCTGTTTGAATGGCGACCAAGGCCTGTTTCTGCTGCTACTCAACTGTTGCAGCAGTTCCATGGTCGTTTCCCTCATTGTATCACTCATATCAATCAAATCACCCTCTATAAAGGTGATTGGGTCCAGGGATGATTTGCTGGCCTTGGGCTTCTTTTGCAACCCTACTTTCTCCTGCTCCTGTGAGTGCTTAACCCCAAATGGAGTAGTCTCCAGGTCCGCTCCTCCCTTCTTTTAGCGCTCCTCCTCCTTGTCTGTCTATGGAGAAGACGATTTTTGACTCTTATCAGAGTCGCGGTCATTCTCTTCCTCCTCCCCTTCTGCGTGCATTTTGGGTGTGTGCTCTGCTTTAGCTTTGTCCTCAACTTCCTTCCTTCATTTTTTGGCCAGCTGCTCCATATTTAACCTGGCCTCTTCCTTCTTCTGCTTCATAGCAAACTTACTAGACCCAGCTGATAAGTCTAAGGCCTTCCGCCACCTTACAGGCCAGCTCTCCAAAACTACAACGATTGCATCATCCATCGCTAGGTATGGAAGATCATGCCATTTTTGTGCATGGTCCTTCGTGCTCTGACAAAAACACAGTGGATGTTCGACTTGAACTCCACATATTTAGACAACTTCTCAAAGACAGTCAATGAGAGCTGCAACTTGAGGTTGATGGTGGTGTAGATGAATGATTCCATGAGAATTCAGAATATCTTATTGTCATTGACCCTTTGGGGGTCCTTTGTGGCCCAGAATGAAGTGAACTTCACTACTTCTGGTAGCTTCAGTGCAATCAGAGGAAACTAGTTGTCCTTGGTAAGTTCCAAGTAACTAGTACAATTGACAGTAGCAGCCATGCATAGTGGAAATTCTTGCTTTGATCTTGCACTTCTATGCAGTTTGCGAGGAACTCACTACAGAGGCAGTGTGCTGAGTTAAATTCTATGCCCTCTACACACTGGGCCATTAGAGATGACACTGGTGCCGACACTTCATTTGTGCGACACTTCCTCATAATTTTCCCCACCAAGGTCTAGGTTGCTACTTTAACCACAGGGTCGGTTATGCTGGAGATGGAGTAGTTGCACAGCTTCTTGGTAAGCTTGAACTTGTCCTTCATTCATTTGGTGAGGTCACGCTTAGTGGACTTTCCACCAGATTCCATGGCCGGATTGAAGCCCGAGTGTGAGAGAAAGTTGATCCTATGGATCAGCATGTCAATGATTGGTATCAGATCTCCTAACCATAGGCACCCATTTTGCACAAAGCATAACAGCCGCTTGATCACTATCAAAATTATGGGCACACGGTTGTATTGTGGCACACATAACAGGTTGAATAGTATTGCCTTATCCAACCATTTTATCCATTGTCTTGTCTCTAGTGTGGTCACACCAGAGTCTTTATAGAAGACGTAGTGCATGAATGTATCAGTCGCAAAGTGGGGAAAGTGCTCTGTATATGCTAAATCCCAGTCCCCCAAATTCAAAAGGGGGATATGTGCTAAGCACGGTCCTTCGAATGTGATTTTGTCTGGCAGCAACAGGGTGTAAAGTGTGATTTTTTCCTTGTCGATGTCCTTTGGTACCATTGTCTTGCCTCGACACAGAGGGACATATGGTGGTAGCTTCGATATAGGATCTGCCCTCTTAATGTCAATGTCTTCTGTCCCCATGTCAATGTCTTCGATGCCCACACTGACGTCCTCTATGTCCTCGTCAGGTTCTAGGTCTACTACCTTGGCCTTCTCCTGTGTAGTAGGCTTTTCTTTCTTCTGTTGTTTCCTTCGCGACTTAGGCACCAGCTGTGTTGCTTTTTGCTTATCATTCTTTGTCTTGGGACCTTCTTTAGGTCACATATACCTCAACCTAGGCGACCTCGGTGATTTGGGTACTTCTGCTGGTACCTCTACACTCGCTACGTAGGGAATCTCCCTCAACTACCATCACTTATCCAACACTTGTAGTCTCCACAGGTGTTGACATAATTCCAGTTAAAAGCTCATGAGTTTCCTTCAGCAATTTCTTAAACATTGAACTCACTACGAAAGCCTCGAAATAATCAAGGTTCATTTGCCCCTGATAGCTCAAAACCTCAATTCTCAAAATGCCAAGTGTTTGTCCTTGGTCGGCCATATGAAATTTATAGGCAATTTTGAATTTGAATCCGACCGTTCCCCCCAAAATTAGCTCATTAATGCTAGAGTGGCAGCAGATTTCCAAAGATCTTGCTCTTAAATTCTGACTTAATTTCCACCCGCCACTCCATTTAGCCATTTTCCCACTATCAAGTCATGAACAATGACCATAACTGTCACTTTTCGGCTACCCTACATGGTCTTTTCTTCAATAGTGCAACTCCCCTCATGCTTATACTAACACTGTGACAATCCTCCATTCCATGCAATGCCCCAACCACATAGCTCTACAACTTGGGCAGTGTAGTTTATAGTCTCGTGCCTCCTTTCAGCTGTCTTAAGTGCTAAGATTTTGCTTCTACCATGTAGCCATCTGCTCGGATCCCTAGTGTATGGCTTCAATCGGCTACCATTCACCCTCCCTATGAAGGGCTCTCCATTCAACTTTACCAACTGAACTGATCCACCATTAGTAATCTCCTGGATGACATAGGGCCCCGGCCAATGCATTCAAATTTTTTTTGGAAATTTATCAAACTTTCTGTCATATAATAACACTAAATCATCTACCTTGAAGATGTGTAGTTTGATGTGTTGATCATGCCATGCCTTTTCACATTCCTTTTGAACTTGCTGATGGAATCCAGCCAAAAACCTATCTTCTTCTAGTTCTGCTAGTTGCGCGAGCCTTTCTTCCATGGCTCTGGGATCCTCCATTCCTGTGAATGCCATTATGAGTAGGCTAGGTACAATGTATTCCATTGGCATCACCACTTCAACACCATAAACCAGCCTGAAAGGAATTTGTCCAGTCAGCTTCTTACAAGTTGTTCTGTAAGCCCATAGCACCGTGAGTACGCACCCATCCCAGTCATTTCTTTGTGTATTGCAAACCTTTATCAATGTGTTCTCCAATATCTTATTAAATGATTCTACCATGCCATTAGCTTGCGGGTGATATGGCGTTCTCTTCTGATTGTAAACCTGAAATTCCTTCGTCAATGCTCTGATCGTTTCATAAAGAAAATGCGTACCGCGATCGCTCATTAATATTTTTGGACAAGAAAAGCTTGTCAGCATGTACTCAAAAATTAATTTTTTTGTTGTCTTGCTTGTATAGTACTTCATAGGCTACGCCTCTGCCCATCTGGTTAGATACTGGGTCACGGTGATGATGTACCGCGCATTCGTCTTCTTTCCTGGAGGCTGAATTGGTCCCACAAAGTCAATCGCCCAGTTCTCGAAGGGATATAATGATATCTATGGATTCAATAGCAGGTTATCCCTCTGCGATGGTCTGCCATTCCTTTGGCATGCATCGCATGCCCTTCAATATTCTTTTGAATTGTTATACAATGTCGACCACCACAACCCAGCACGTAGAATCTTTTCTGTTGTTTCTTTGCCAACATAATGTCCTCCTGTGGGTCCTCCATGAACCTTAATGAGGATGTTTTTTCATTCAAATTTTGGTACATAATGTCACAGTATTTCATATGATCCCATTTCATACAAGTGTTCTACAATGACAAAAAAGTCTATCGTGCACATCACCAATTCCTTCTTTTGTTAGTTAGTATATCCTTCTCGAGCCATTCCTGTTGTTAAGAAGTGTATAATATGTTCAAATTTACTGTCCGTGACACACAGAGCAAAGAGTTACACGTCAGGTAGTCCTTCAAATTAGTAGGCTCCTCTCCTGTTTCAATATGGTGCAGCATTCAATCATCCTGGTTTCACAATAACTTCAAAATCATATTCTTCAAGCATCAACAACCATCTGCATATCCCCCCCACAACACAACCTTGCTTACCAAGTAATTCAATGCAGAATGGTCTGTATACATCTTAAAGTGTCTACCTAGCAAGTAGTGCCTATACATTTGGAGCATGTATACCATAGCCAGACCTTCGCGCTATGTCGTTGAATAATTCTTCTCAGCTTTAGATAGCTTCCTACTTGCGAATGCTATGGGATGGTCCAATTCTCCCTCACTAGCCTGTGTCAGTACTACTCCCAGCGCAATACATGAAGCATTCACATGTGCATGAAATTCCTTTTTCCAATCTAGGAAGACTAGGATCGGCGTCGTGACCATTTTCTCTTTGATCACATCCAATCTTTTCTGACATTCTTCATTCCAGCAGAATGTAGCATCCTTTTTCAACAGTTCCTCCATTGGCGCGGGGATCTGGGCATAGCTTTTAATGAACTTTCTATAGTACCCGGTATGCCCCAACATCGCGCGCAGCTATTTCATACTTCTTGGTGCCTCCAAATTAATTATAACCATAAACTTTGTAGGGTCTACCATCAAGCCTTGTTTTCATACCATGTGACCTAGCAAGATCCCAAAAGGGACGTAGAACAAACATTTCTTCAAATTCAGTGCAATCTGGTACCTCCGGCATGTATTTAGCATCAAGCGCAGACTTGCTACTTGGCGCTTTACCATTCCAAACACTGTCCAATCATACTTTTCCGTTAGCCGCACTTGTGGGTGACCAAACCACACTCTTATTAATTTTCTGTATATGCGCCAATAATCAAAATTGTCCTTGTGTGTGCCCTACCATCTTGCAGGCATAGCCTGCAGTGCCTAGTCCAAGGCCTGGAAGCGATGCTTCTATGGAAATTCTCTATCAAGTGCATCCAAAAAGTGATCAACATCCATTAAACCATCATAGTAAGGCAAATTTCTTACCTCTGATGATACACAATGCAATCACTTGGCCATCATATTACAACGTAGCATAGATACTTCATGTCGTCAATTCTGCCAGTACTCCAGTTCTTCGTCTGAATCTGATGTGTAGGAACTTTCACAGTCCCATGCAATACATCCATCTACTTTTGGATTCACCAAATCCTGATCTCATGTTGTTATCCTGTAAATCTGGTCCAAATCGTCATCACTCCCATAATCGAGAACTGGTTCAATATAGCAATGTCCTTCTGCAGGGTCTAGGGGCACTACTAGGTGGAGCGATTTATTCTCAAATATCATCTTCCTCTTCTTCAAATTGATTACCTAATTCATGTCAGTGGCCAAATCGATCCCAAGGAGCACAGGGTAGGGATTATTTTCATCCACAATCTCTATCACTTCAAAATCATCTAGTGCGTACATGCCTTCAATATCAACTGTTACCCCCTGCAACCTCCCCATTGGGATGATTTTATGTTGATTCGCCATCCCTAACTGAATTATAGACCACTGTAGCGTAGGTCTCCCCATTCTCTCCCATGTTTGTTTCTTGAAAACATTCACGTCCGACCCAAAATATAAAATAACTTGATCCATCTCATATTCTCCTATCTATGCAGTAAGCCTCATCTCACGCCCTGTTCTCATCTTATTCCTACCAATCTTTATGACTACGTGCAATTTTTCGGTACAATATTCCTTCCTAACACACCTATTGATCAGCTCTTCTAGTCCTTTCATAGCCTTGCTATTGTGAATCAGTTTCATGCAGGTCTCCAGGAATGTGGTAATCATGGACATGTCCATTTCTTCAATTGTCTGACTCCTTGAGGTAGAGCCATCAGCGAAGATTTTCTTCGCTTCCATAAATGTTTCTTTCGCACGTTCTAGATCAAACCCGTTCTCATTTTCTGGCACTTTACATACCCACTCACCTTCTTTAGGCTTCTTCCCCTTATCTTCATCTATCATCGCTCCACTCCGCAGCACAATATTTACCTTAGGATCTGCCTCGTGAGGCTCAACCCTCATCATCTGTAGGTTCTGAGTTGGCTACTGAGGCTGCACCCCCTTCTTGCATAACTTAGCTAACAATATAGGGAAATCCTCCATCGCATGGTCAAACTGAGTATAATAACGACATGACAGACATGTTATATTTGGGAATTCTCGTGCGTAGTGTTGTAGTCCCCCACAGTTTTAACAAATGACCTGCCCTTGACATTTACCCAGTCCTCTTGCACCTCGGCCTCATCCACACCCATGATACTCGCCTCAGGCTCCTGAAGCACCTTAGCCTAGACGTCGGGTTTCTGCCTACACCCTATATGTAGGTGTTCTATCCATCATTAATTTGTAATTATGGAAATTGCATTCATCATGACCCATTGATTGACAGAAGTAGCAGAGGAGTTGTTCCGACATCTATACGAATTTCTGCAGCAAATGGCAATTGTTTGTCGCATGCTTCCCAGCTACCTGATAGATAGCACACTATAGCACAGGCCTTGTAATTGGCCCTACTGGACAGTGATCTTTGTCATGCCCCTATATTTTTCACTTCAGGCACGAAACCTCTTCGCATACCTGAGGACGGGTTGTTTTATCTTTCTTTAGACTCTACATTTCTAGGCAATTTTTTTGCAACTACGCATGAATCTGTTGAATCCCTAGATTAGCATCTTGCATCAGTGTCTCATGCAATCTCATCACAATTTCCAGAGCTTCCGCTTGGATCCCAATCTTCTATTGTGATAGCGCAACCCATAGATGAGGCATGAACGAAGCCACACACCATTTGTGGTGTTCCCCATTAGTCAAATTCATGTTAGCCTTGTGGATTGTACACATCAATCTTTGATCCAGATCCTATGGTTTCTCACCAGGTTTCATCATGATCTCTTTCAATCTCACAATTGATTGTGCCTCAAACTTAGGTCTTTTGAATTCCTTATTCAGCACAGTCTGGATATCTGCCAATATGGACATTGGATTATCAGTGCAATACTTAACGTACCATGTTAGCGCACTGTCCTACAAAGCACTAACCAAAACTGGTATGGATCTTCATTTCCCATGCCCTTGAATGCATGTAGCTTTATGGAGTTCTCCATATTGAACGGTGGTCGAGGTAGCAGTGCTGTAGGCGAAGGCATATGCGGAGGAGGTGAAGATGGAGATGGCGTCGGTGGATGGGGTATTGGTGGGAACCCTTGCTTTATCAACTGAAAAATGCTCTGTGGAGATGCCTGTGCTTCTTCCTCGCCATCACTTAGAGGGGGTTCAGTTAGCGAGCTATATTCAGGGCCTGTTCTACCCTTGTTCGAGAATGTCCTTCCACTTCGCGTAGCCCCAAAATTTAAGTTAGTTTCATAACCCAATTTTCACACAAGAGCATTTTAATCCAAGCATTTAACAATTTTAAATACTTACCTCATGGCCCCTTGAAGAAGTGGCGGTCTGCTTCACTGTAACTGACCACAGTATCAACCGCGAACTCTGAGACGAACCAGCCTATGATACGATTGAGCCAATGATCGAAAGTGTGTGTGATCTTATCTTCAAAGGCTTCTAATCTATGCACTAACTCTACGGTCCATACTATTGGACCGTCAAGCCTCAACCTTCCTTTGTCATCCGCCAATTTCGTGATCCACTCATACAACTCGACTGGGAAGGAACAAAAGATGATATCATGTATTTCTGTGTACAGGTATCTATCCAACCACTGTTCTTTCATCAATCATGGATTCTTGTTCTCTTGCACCGTGAATTCGTGGATCTTTCTATCCAACCAATCTTTGATCTTATTCTTAGTTGGATTCCAATGATGCGACATCACACATCTCATTGTGCAGATCTCGGTCCCAGCAACAGAACCATTTGTTAGCTTGATGGGCCCTAACCCAGGTTCACCATTCATTAGCCAAGAAAAATCCATACACTATTGGCCCTTCCGACATCAAGCCATGGAACGCGGACTAAAGTCTCACCCGAGGTATTATGGGGGGATGCAGGAACCAAGTTACCTCACCCTCAGATAATTTTGATGTCTTTTTATACCCTAGTCCTTCCTTCGCGTAGATCGATAAGCCTTTTAGGGCTTATTGATATACTTCCCTTATTCGTCCTCTAGATCTCTGTGAAGGTCTACGATTATCTTTCATGTGTGCTAAATAGGTGATTTATATACTTATGTGCCTCTGTAATTACTCTTATTGAGGTATTTACCCATATTAGCTTAAGTAATGGATCACTTCAACATGCATTATGATTATCTTCACGCAAATAGATATTCTTACTTGTGTTCATATAGCAAAGTAAAGCACATAGATTTGCGGATCAATACAACATTAAATCATAAACCCAATACTCAACATAACATAATCACATGCAATCATGACATAAGTAAAATAGCTCATACACAAGTAATTCCAGAATAATTATCTTTACTGATGGTTCAGATCTCTAGTACAGACTCTAACTTCCTTGCGCACACAGTTGTAGGGTTTCATGCACTTAGTTGTGGACTTCTACCCTAGGCCTCTGCGCACACAGTTGCAGAGCCTCTCTCCTACTCAAAGAGTCTTCACTCTTATCTCTCATATACCCATTATATTTCTGACTCTTCAAAACATATCTGAACTGAACTAAAACTGCCTTAGACTCTTCTAAGGCTCCCTGATCTCATCAATCCGAGACAAGCTACCTAAACTAAGGGTGGAAACCCTTTTCGACTATGTACACCTTCACGCTTCGCGGCCACAAAATGTGGAGACTTTACATTCTTTATACAAAACTCAGGCCTTTAGCCCCAAAAATTGGGCTTTTAACCCCAAAATTGACCCTAGGGGACCCATTCCCAACACATATGGTAGCATGCGATTGGACCCGAGGGGAAGATGTGGTAGATGATGTTAGCATGACATGGTGGTACAATGGACACATGGTAGTTAGTTTCAGAATTTTGGGGTGGCCTTGTGGGGTAAATTTGTGTGAAACATGTCACCACAATGGAGACATCACATGGAGATGATGACCTTAGCGTGATGTCATCTCGGAGGTTGGAATTTAAGAGGGAAGATATTTTGGAAATCTTGTGTATTTACAATTCAAAAAAGTTCATATGGAAGGGGCTTTTGCTAACTATGTGGCACTTGGTTGTAGGGACTGAAAAAGGGTGTAAAGTGGGATGAGCACCTAAGTGCTATAGAGAATATTGGAGGAAAGAGGCATCATAACTTTGTTTTAATTCCAATTGGGAGAACTTCTGGCGAAAGGAGCTCTAATGTGTTAGTGGTGCTTTGCTATGGAAACTTGAATAACCAAGGGCGTAGAGTTATTACAAATGGATATATGCCCCTGACAGGAAACCGAAGGCCTTAGCACCTAAGTGTTATCCCACTACTCATAACCAGTAGTCCCATGGAGGAGAAACAAGAAGATGGGCTAAGCATGAAGGAGATAAATGCCAATTGGGACATCATAATATCGTAACATTATTTTAATAAAAGTTATGATACATATGGCTTTGATATCTCCAATACGACATTGTATGAAAGCCTTCGGTGATATCTCATGGTACTATGGTAGATAAACAAGAGGGGCTAAGAAAAAAGGAGTTGAGGGCATCAGAATTTTATGATTTCATAATGTGCTTTTAAATAGAGTTATGATGTGGTGTGGCTTTGAAGTTGCACTATGGTCCAATGTTACTAGATAGAAAGGCTTCGATACCACAAAACATATAATACAGAGGATGGATGGGTTGACAAATAAGTTATACAGTGCCTCTAGCACCACCACACTTGATCACGTCCAACTCCGAAAAGGGAAAATTCAAGAAGTTAAAGGGAGAAAGTGATAGAAAAAGTGGCAAATAACTATGGTAAGAAAATCATGATAGAGGTGTGGCCATATCATTAGCCCACCACTAATCCATAAAATGTAGCATGATTCCACATTACGAGATCAGAGGAATCGACATGCAGATATTTTTTTGTGTCAATAATGACACCTATTGTTTCTCATGTTTTGTTAATTTTTTCATTTTCAAGAAAATAATTGTATCGGTTAAGTAATCATTATCAAAGTGAGGCTAGTTGCATGCTTAGAGAGCCGTGTAGTTTAGACAACTATAGCATTTTCAGATATTTTGTAAGTTGTCCTTATTTTGTTTCTCCCTATAAAGGGAAAAGAATGTCATTAAAAGGCTCCCAATTATGTGATCAGAGGTTTCGAATTATGTTTTTATTAATTTCAAGTTTTGTTTTTAGAGAGAGGTACCATGGCTTTGATTTTTCTTTTTGAGAGGCTATAATAATTTTGCAAATTTTGCCAGTTCAAACGCATGACATGTATTTATTTCTTGAAGATTAATGAATAAGTTTTTGGGTGATTCCAAGCATTGGAATATGTAGTATGTGTTCTTATGTATGCCAATTCATGTGTGTTTTTCTTCTCCATAAAATTTATAACTTGTAGTTGTTGGATTCGTTCTCAAGTCACAAATTTATCTATGTTATATTGTAGAAAAAGGTGCCTATGATATTGTAGATTTATCTATGCTATATAGTAGTATAAGATACCCATGATATTGTAGATTTTCCCATGTTACGATAGAAAGTAAAGTACATGTGAGATGTTGAATTTAGATCCTTAAAATTTTCTCCATAATTTCTGCACTTAATTTCCTTATTCTTGTTCAAATAAGGAATTGTTGAAAGGGGTGGGGGGTGAATCAGTAATTATGAAACTATTTTCTTTTTCTTGTTATGATTTTAGTCAATTCTTATATTCTTTTGTGGGAACATTCATTCAAAAATAGAGTGAGCCAACAATATTTTAGATACAGATGTTCAAACAACAATCACATAAGAAACACACATTTGACACAATGTTTTTCATGTGGAAACCCAAAGGGAAAAAACCACCAATTTTGTTGTTTGTTTATGATATAAATTAAGCACCCAATTAATTACATTTGTTTGTTTGTGAGATCCCACTCACAGGAGCCACTGAACCCCTTTGATTATCAAACACCAACTTTCCTACAGGCACCCACCTTCCCTTGCCACAGTTCTACTATTTCATATAATTTTCAAACCGAAAACCAGGGGCATACAATAATACAACTAAAATACCAACAATGGGTACTTGTATATTCAACTTCTGCACTCTGCCTTTTGTGCTCACCTGCAACATATCTACTCTTGTTTCTCATATAAACACTTCCTTTGCAGTCTGCCTTCACTTTCAAGGTCTCTTCACTGACTGCTCCTCAGTACTACTCTTGCAATTCTCCACGTAGTGGTCGCGCTGCTCTTGCCTCTGTATTACATTGTGTCCTCTCGGGAGCTTTAGCCTCTCCACTTCAATTCTCATACTCAATCTAGTGCTCCCTCACACATATGCTCATGTCCCCATATTTTTCGTTCCTAGTGATGGTTTTGTTCCATCGAGGCATATTGCACACTCAAGTCACTCAACATTGTCATGTAGCTTCCAATTTGTACTTAGGCATGGCTTCACTTGACACTCTTGTGACTTCTAATAGTTCCTTGTCACAATTCTGATAACAGAGATGGGCCTTGTAGTTATTCGTAGTCTAACTACACAAAGCTCTTGTACCTAGAAATTAATTCTCAGATGACCTGCACACTCCTCTGAGAGTACCATGCTTATTTTTCATTCCACAGATCATGACAGTTGACAAAGTTGACCATTCTATTCTTATTTACCATAACCATTCGTGCGCATGAAGCAGTTGATTTCCTCCTTCAAGCACTCGAATTATGTTATAAAGCAACTCGCAAAAAGATAGAAAAGATAGATCAACGACTTAAAAATCATCCTCTTCGAGGGGGCAACCTCCTTTACATTACACAAATCGACAATTCTTGGATGACACATATGAAAAAACCTCCTTTCTATATATAGGAGTCTAAGGAATCACAATAAAATCAAAGCTGACATAACAATAATAATATAAGGGCACAACAATAACAATAACAATAGTGGTCTTCTATTAGGCACACTAATAACAATATGGGGACAATAGGGGCACGATAATAACAATAAGGGATACAATGACAATAGTAATGGGGGAATCACTAGTATTATACGGATCTAACATGCCTCTCTCCTTCAAAAAAGTGTTTTCCTCAACGCTTGAGTAGTTTTGGATGCTTCTGTATAAAATTATCATCCTCCCACGTGGAATCTTTAGCGGGTAAGTCATTCCACTTGATGAGATGTTATGAAATTGATCAATTTTGTAGTTGTCGAGTTCTTGTTTTTGTGACTTCTTCAGGTTCCAATATGATTTTTCCTTCCTCATCAAGTTCTGGGAATATTGTTTGAACTAGGAGCTTGTGACCTATAACCTTCTTTAAACATGAAACATGGAAAACTAGGTGCACTCGGGAAGCTGCATGAATCTCCAATTTGTTTGCCATAGAACCAATATTTTGCAACACCTTGTATGGACCATAATACTTTGGTGATAATTTATTATCCTTCATAGCTTGCTTGAGGGAAATTTATTTATATGGTCATAGTCGTAAGAATACCCAGTCACGTACATCAAAACTTCTTTTGCTGCAATGTTAATTTTCCTTTTGTTTCATTCTATTCTATGCCAAAGTGAGGTTATCTTTTAAGAGTTGGAGAACTTGTTGTTGATGCTCGATGTGATATTCCACTACTTGAACCTTAAATTTTTCTCTTAAATATGATGTGATGGATGGTGGATGATATCCATAAAGTGCCATAAATGGGGTCATTTTTGTTGCAGTATGGAAGGAAGTGTTATACCATTATTCAACCAGAGGCAACCATTTGACCCATTGTGTCTGTTTATCAAATACAAAGCAACGAAGATATCCTTCCAAACATTTGTTTACTATCTTAGTCTTCCCATCAGATTGAGGATGATAAGATGAGCTATGAGCTAACTGAGTACTGAGACAAGAAAATAATTATCTCCAAAAATTTCCAGTGAAAATGGGATCTCTGTCGCTTATAATAATATTTGGGTTTCCATGTAGATTGAATTGTTTCAATAAATGTAGTAGACACTGTATTGGATTTAAATGGATGAGATAATGCACGAAAGTGTGCATACTTGGTAAGGTTGTCAACTACCACCATGATGACACTCTCTCCTTCAGACTTGGGTAAACTTGTGATAACATCCATTGAAACCTCCTCCCAACGTTGGCTTGGAATGGATAAAGGTTGTAATAGGCTTGGGGTCTTAATTGTTTCAACTTTATTTTGTTGGAAAACTAAACATTCTGCCACAAACTTTTGAATAACGAATTTAAGGGCATCCCAAAAAAATTCCTTCTTAACCCTGTGGTAAGTTTTAAAAAATCTTGAGTGCCCTCCTAAGGGAGAAGTGTGCAATTCGATAACAATCCTTTTTTCTGAGTTGGGAATTCTTACATAGGTATAAGCGTTCTTTGTTCCATAATGAATACTTTTTCCAGCTAAATGTATCAGATCTACTTGGATCTTCTTGTAATTTTTGAATGAGTGCCCACACTTCTTCGTCATTCTTCCATTCATCCCTTGCTTCATTTATCCATTCTGGTTGGATAATAGAAATGGCACAAAGCAATTCTTCCACATATTCATCCTTTCTTAAGAGTGCATCTACCACAACATTTTTCTTCCCTTTTTTGTAGATGATTCCAAAATCATAACCCAACATCTTTGTGACCCATTTTTGCTGCTCTTTTAAAGATAATATTTGTTCTAAAATTTATTTAAGACTATCATGATAATTTTTTACCTTGAAGTGTCTTCCCATTAGATAGGGTCACCATTTCTTAAGTGCATGTAGTATTGCCAACATTTCCTTCTCATAGATAGCTTTGTGTAAATACTTTCCTTTGATTGGATGACTTTCAAAAGCAATTTGACTTTCTTCTTGCATTAAAAAGCACCAATTCCATTTTCTGAGGCATCACATTCCACAATAAAGGTTTTTGTGAAGTCTGGCATAGCTAAGACCGATGCTTTAATATCTTCAAAGGCCTTCGTTTCTTTTGGAGTCCATGAAAATGCATCTTTCCTCAATAATATTGTTAGAGGTGGTGTGATTCTCCCATAATTCTTAACAAACTTGCGATAATATGTTGTTAACCTGAGAAATCCTTGCAAATCCTTTATGGATGTTGGGATTTTCCATTCCTTAATGGCTTTAATTTTGCTGTGGTCTACCTTAACACCTTCATCAGATACAATATGAACTAGATATTTGACCTCTTATACTCCAAAGAAACATTTGGAGCTTTTTCAATATAATTATTTCTCCTCCAATAGTTTGATAACCTTGCCAAAATGTTGAACATGATCCTTCCAAAACTTGTTGTAGATTAGTATATCATCAAAAAATACTAACAAAAATTTTCTAAGGAAGGGTTTGAAAATTGAATTCGTCAAACCTTGAAATGTAGAAGGTGCATTGGTAAGGCCAAAAGGCATGACCAAAAGCTCATAATAACCCTCATGAGTTCTAAATGTTGTTTTCAGAATGTCTTCAATCTTCATTCTAATTTGATGATATCCTAAACGAAGATCCAACTTGGTGAGCTAAATTGATCCATGAAATTGATCCAATAATTCATCAATGACAGGAATGGGAAATTTATCTTTAATAGTGAGCTTGTTGAGCTCCCTATAAACTGGACACATGCTCCATGATCCATCCTTCTTTTGCATCAATACTACTAGAGCAGATAAATAACTTTGACTAGGTTGAATTTTACTAGCCTCTAGCATTTCTACAACCATACGTTCAATTTCACTCTTTTGGGCATAAGGATATCTATAAGGTGTGATGTTTGGAGGAACACTTGGTAGAACCAAATGAATAGCATGGTCATGATCACAAATAGGTGGGAGGCCTTTGGGAGTCTCAAATACCTTGGAATGATTTTCCAAGGCTTTTTAGAGATCTTGAGAAATAGATTATTTCAATGTGGGAACCTCTAGTGAACATAATTATACAGTTACGCCTCGTTGTTCTTTATTTAGAAGCTTTGTCATTCCATTAGAGCTGATTATTTTTCCTAGTTCCCCTGTGATACCCCTTAATTCAAATTCCTTTCCTTCCAAACAAAATTTCATTAAAAGTTCTTGAAAATTAAAATCTATTGTACCCAAGGATTGTAGCCATTGGACTCCTAGTACAACATCAACACTGCCCATTGGAATGGAAAGAATTGGGCTATTCAATACATATTCTCCCATGGATAGCTTGATATTATGGTACTTTATAGAGCAATTTATGGTTCCTCGACTTGCAACAATCACTTGACACTCTGGTGCTAGATATAGGAAGAAATTCAATTCCTTAGCTATCTTACAATGAATAAATTATGGGTACTAGCTGAATCAATCAACACTATTACCTTTTTCTTCCTGATATGTCCTTCTATCTTGATAGTTTGAGGAGTGGTAATTCCATCCAATGCACTACAATATATGGTCAGATTCATTTCTTCTTTCTCTAGGGTTTGTTCCTGGTGTATATCTTCTTCTTTTGATGTTTCTTTTTCCTTTTCTTCCTCCTCTTCACAATCTATGTAAAATAATTTCTTCTCAGCACACTTATGACCTTTAGTGTATTTATTATTGCAACTGTAACAAATCCCTTTTGCTCTTTTTTCTTCCAATTGTTGTGGTGTCAACTTTGTAGGTTGTGGAAGCCTAGGGGAAACAACACTTCCATCTTTATAGTTGTGAGTGATAGGCTTCCTCATTTCCATAATTTTTCTTTCCATTTCTTTTGCCAACATGAATGTCTTCACCAATAAATTAGGTTCCCAAAGGTGAACCTCATGTTGGATTTTATCCTTTAAATTCCCTATGAACAAATCAATCCTATGCTCCTCTAGAATATATTTTAGCCTTATATTCAAATTTTGGAAGTCCTCAATGTGCTCCATCATTGAACCCTTTTGTTTGAGATTTATCAATTGGCTAAAAATAGTGTTGTTTTTTGTATCCTCATAATGTGCTATCATTTCTTCTGTAAAAATTGTCCAAGTGACAATTTGTTTATGTGGGCAAAGCTATCGATACCATAAAAATTGATTTGGTTGCAAATATAAAGTTGCAATGCGTAGCTTTTATGTGTTTTGCACATTGTGGATATCGAAATATTGCTCCATCTGTAGTATCCATGTTACAGGATACTTGCCATCAAACATCCTCATATCGATCTTTAGAACATGGTGGGTCTTCAATTCAACATTTCTTTTGTTGTCATCATAAGTTTTATTTACTACCCTTTCACCATTACTAAACATTTCTTCTAGGAACTTTGTCAAATATGTCTTCAAATCTTCCATTTTTCCTTCCATATTAGCTTCCATGTCATTCATCTTAGCTTGTACATAGTTATTTAAGCCATCCACATTATCTTCCACGCCATCCATCTTAGTTTCCACACCTTTATTTAAACCATCCATCTTATCTTCTGTTACTTTTCGTGAGAGTGAAATTTGTTGCGCTTAGTGCCGTAATTTTGATATATCATGTTGCATTTCTTCCTCTTCCTCATGATTCATGCTAGAGCTTTCAAGTTGCTTACTAGGTGTTTCCATTTTCTTTCTTCAAGGCATCAATTAATGATAACTATGCTTCACCATGCCCTTCGAAGTGCTTAAAACTAATTTTTCAAACCAAGCTTACACAAAAATTTTAAAAAAACTACACACCTTTTTTCACTTTGTAGGCGCTCGATATTGAATCCGATGTATCTATGAAATTTCAGACCTCCAAGATCTAAAATTGTGCACTGTGGTATCACTTTGAGTGATCTTTCCAATGCCACCAGTCTGATCGAAATTGGATTCTCCAAGAAAGAGTTATGACCAATCTCCCAAGATGACCTAATTATACACTTTTTTAGTAGAAAAAACTTATACGAAGTGCCACATGTCACTGTTTCAACCTTCAAACCTAAAAACAATGCATAGAAAACTACAATCCGTTCTCTTTTTGTAACTTCTCATGAAATTTCAATATGATAATCAGAGAGAAGGTTATGGCACTTTTCCGAAGGTCACTTGTTTGGGATGTAATTCGAGAGCCAACAAAAACCCTAACTTCCTTAGATCATTTGTCCAACAATATAGCGAGACAAGGTCTGAAATTCAAACCCAAGGATCATAGGGATTTCGACTCAAATGTGTTTTTTTTTTCTTTGGAAATGTCGCAGAAACAATGTTATAGAGAAAATTCCACAATGACCTATTTGAAGTAGCGAAACCTTAGAATCCAAAGCTCTGATATCAAATTTTATGAAACCAACTCACAGAAAGATAGAAAAGATGGATCAACGACTTAAAAATTAGCCTATTTGTGGGGGAAACCTCCTTTACATTACAAAAATGAAAAATTCTTGGATGATACAAATTACTAAACCTCCTTTCTATAGATAGGAGTCTAAGGGTTTACAAAAATGAAAAATTCTTGGATGATACAAATTACTAAACCTCCTTTCTATAGATAGGAGTCTAAGGGTTTACAATATAATCAAAGGTGACATAACAAAAATAATATAACGGCACACAACAATAACAATAGTGGTCTTCTATGGGGCACACTAATAACAATATGGGGACAATAGGGGCACAATAATAATAATAAAGGATACAATGAGAATAGTAATGGGGGAATCACTAGTATTATAGGGACCTAACAAATTCATCTATGCTACCATTGTTGTCCTCTGTTTTTTGTTATAGTGCCTTCAATAGGATCTGGCCTTTTCAACCGCCATCTCTATGTACTTCCTTATCAAAGTGATTCCATATCACAATCTTCACATTGGTGCAATGATCCAATATTCTAATCCTTTGATTGTTGAGCTCCTTCTGCTTAGCGCTCACAATTCTTCTCATCAGAGGACCACTAGTTGTGACCTACTGCTTAGCATTAAGGTGCTAAGCCTTTAGACTCCTATAAGGGGACATTCTCCCTTTTTAACTGATTTGTGCCCTTGGTTCATTGAGCTCTCACGACCATGTGCCAGCCCAATATCGAAAATTTTCAAAACTTTAGCTTCTCTAAAGTTTCAATATCTTAATCATCTGATTTCCAAGCTTTGATATGACTTCATCACCTCCACATAGTGACTCCTTGGAGGTGACATGTGTCACCTTATTTTGGCCCATTAGACTACCCAATATAGTTAAATATTCCTACCGCATGTCATGTTGTACTTCCACTTCATGCTAATGTCAACTGCCACTATACCTTATCAAATCCAATCATATGTTGTCATGTGTCTAGCTATAGGAGAGAAGAGGACCTATAAACCTTAGTTTTGCACTGAAATCCTTTGTTATTCTTCTTTTGGTATTCCTCAGTGCTTTTAAAAGCTTATGGGCATTTATCGATATCGCAACTTGAAGTGCTTCACTTGAATAACTTTTGATACTCCGATATCCAAGGTTCCAATTCCCTCCAACCTATGACATACCACACCTCTGATTTTTGATATCACCGATTATGCCGATACGTTGTCATCTTGACCTCCGATATTAGCTGTGTCGACATGTCGATCTTCGATATCGTTCCAATCTCTGATATCCCAGCCTTCATAGGACTTCAATTCAATGACATCAACAAGCCATAACATTTGAACCAGGATTCCATTTTTAGAATTTCGCATATCGTTGGAAACCTTATTTGGATAACTTTCCAATGGAGGAGGTCTGATGTAGGCTTTGAGTCCTTTAGCTGTGTGGAAGATGACTGCAAAATTTTCTTCTCATTGAGTCTTTGCAAAAATGAACTCATAGCCACCATGATGATCATTTTATGGCTTCTTTAGTAAGCCTCCTACTGTGATGATTTTCTACAAGAAGCTTGTAGCTACCATGTGATTCCTATCAAACACCAAATCATCATGCTGGCCCTTGTTTGACATCAATGCGAACACTTACACCACCACCCATACACCATCAAATTTCCAACAATATCCCCCTTTTACATTGATGGAAACACCATAAGCTCCCCCTCAAGCTTGGCATGGTATACTCCAATGCCAATATTTTGTCCCATTGACATCAGTGGTAAAGAAAACTTTTCGAGCACTCAATGTGAACCATTGTATTTTACTCTCCCATGAATTCAACATGCTGAGTAGCTTCCACCACCTTCAAAAATGAATTCATTTGGAGGGAGGAATCAAAACTCGTATCTTCTCCCTAAGATATTCAAATGGTTCCCTTGCCAGTGGATTGGTAAATATATCTTCCAGTTTCTCTTTAGTAGGTACATATTCAAGTCTGATAGTGTTGGATGCAACCTGTTCCCTCAAGAAATGGAACTTGATAGGAATGTGATTAGTCTTTGAATGCATAACAGGATTTTTGGAGATGTTGATGGAACTTGTGTTGTTACACAATATTGGAATGGGATCAGATAGCTCTACATGTGTATCTTTCAAGGTTTGTTTCATTCATAGAATATGCGTACAATAGGTACCAGAAGCGATATACTCTTATTCAGCTGTCGATAGAGAGATAGATACTTGTTTCTTGCTGACCCACAACACCAAGAATTTACCTAAGAAGAAGGTTGCACCAAAAGTATTGTTCCTGTGATCAAGATATCCAACCCAATCTGCATCTGTGTAGGCTTTCAACTTGTAATATTAACTCTCTGAATACTACAGTCCATACTCTGTTGTACCTTGAAGATATTTGAAGATCCTCTTGACAACAAGAACATGACTTTGTCGTGGAAAAGCCTTAAATCTGGCCACAATCCCCACTGCTTGCATGATGTCTGGCCCTAAAGCTGTCAGATATAGTAAGCTTCCTATCATTGACCTATATTCAATCCGAATTACTAGCAGTGTTCCATCTTCTTCGTACGATTTGTAGCCTTTAATCATGGGCATGCTGCCTGGTTTGCAATATTCCATTCCAAATTTCTTTAGAGTTTACTTTGAAATATTTGGATTGGGATATAAACACTCATTGTGGAGACTGAGTAATTTGCAAACCCAAAAATAAGGGAAATTCTCCAATCAGGGACATTTCAAACTCTGTTTGCATACATTTTGAAAATTGATTCCCCAACTATTCCATATCAGTGCCAAATATTATATCATCCACATACACAACTACTATCAATAGATGGTCACCTTCAGATTTTACATAAAGGTTACTGTCAATTGTGCCCTTCTTAAACCCTTATTGTTGAATATACCTATCCAGCCTTTCATACAAAGCTCTAGGGCCTATTTTAATCCATATAGGGCCTTCTTTATTTTTCATACAAGCCCTTCATGAGAGGAGAGTAGAAATCCTTCTGGATGCTCAATATAAACCTTCTCTTCTAATTCTCCATTGAGAAATTCGGACTTCACATCCATCTAATATACCTTGATATTCTTATGGATGGAAAAAGAAAGAAAGAATCTTATAGCTTCTAGCCAAGCTACTATTGCGAAGGTTTCTTCAAAAAATACCCCTTCTATTTCTGCATACCCTTTACAGACCAACTAATCTTTGTTCCTGATTACTTGACCCTCTTCATTCGATTTTTTCCTCAAAATACACTTGGTTCCAGTAACATTTTTCTCTCTCAACCTTGGAACAAGCTCCCATGCATGATTATTTTTAGTGTGGTCTAGTTCTTCATTCATGGATTTTACCCAGAACTTATCTTCACTTGCTTGATAGAGATTCTTGGGTTCTATCTCTCTAACAGAGATAAATTTGCATAACTTTTATTTCCCACAAGTTTCCTTCTGGTCTGGACATTCTGCCTTTGATCTCCAAGAATTTGACTCTCAGGATGTTCCTCTTATACACATCTAGAGGGTGTTTTTGGCCTTGAATATGTGCTTGCTTCCTCACCTTCACTATCTGAATATACTTCATTAGATTGGTGGACCTAAAATATGAGTTGTCTTCATCATCTGAGTTCATATTACTTCTATAGGATTCATGTTGTGAACCTAGTTCATCTACTATTATGTTGATGTAATCTCGAATCTTCCTTGTTCGCTTATTGTAACACTTATATCCTTTTGTTCGAGTAAAGTATTCTAACAATATTCCTTCATCAATGTGAGTCAAACTTCACTAGGTTCTTTTAATTTCTTTTAATGAAGCACTTTCTCTCGAACACCTTGAGGTGTTTAACTAATGCAAGTCTTCCCTTCCATAAATCATAAGGAGTTTTATCACTATTAGGCCTGAGTTGAGTTTTGTTTGACAGATATACTTTTGCATGGGCTACTTCTCCCCATAAGTTGTTAGACAATCCTACTTCATCTAACATTGTTCTCGACATTTCCTAGATTTTTTTGGTCTTCCTCTCTACTACATTTTTTCGAGGAGTTCTAGCCATTGATTACTACCTCCTAATGTTGTGCTCTTCACAAAATTCCTCAAACTCACTTGAGGTGTACTCTCCCCCTGTATATAATCTTATGCATTTTATCTTTAAATCTTTCTCATTTTCTACTTGAGCTCTAAACTTCTTTAAATTCTTCAATGTTTCCGATTTTTCTTTTAAGAGAAAAATCGAAGTAGCCCTAGTGAAATCATCAATGAGAAACTGGAAATACCTCTCTCCTTTTGAGGATTTTTCTCTAGATGGGCCACAAATATCTGTATGAATGAGCTCCAGAGGTTTGGATGAGGAGAACTCTTTCAATTTGAAATGAGTCCTAGTCTTCTTTCCAAATTGACACGAATTACATCTTGTGTTATCAGGCTTTGACAGTCTTGGTAATCCTCTCACTGCTCCCATTTTTCTTATCTTGATCAAACTGTCAAAATTCATGTGCCCAAGCCTCTTATGCCACAATTGTGCTTCACTCATTTTTCTCAAATAATAGTTGACCTTGGAATTGTCAGACACATATACATTATTGTGGGTCCTAATTTATTTTACCACTAGTTTTCCATCCTTTACCTTGCAGATCTCATAGTATTTAGATCAAAAGGTCACATAATATCCATTGTCACACATCTGACTAACACTCAATAGATTTTTCTTGAGACCTTCCACATACAATACATGCTTTGCTTCTATTTTTTTTATCGACTCACTACTCCTTTTCCCTTGATTCTTACTGGAGCATTGTTTCTAAAAGTGACATTTCCTCTTCTGTCCATTTCCTTAAGCAACATAAAATTTCTTTTGTCCACAGTGATATCTTTCAAACAACCACTATCCACATACCATTTGTTTTCTTCATTATGAGCTGATAAGGCAAGTCCACATTGCATGCTCTTTTTAGTCTTTAGTTTCCAACTCCATTTATCCTTTTGGATAGCTGTTTGTTTGACATTTTGGGAGATAGAATGGTATTCAAACCTGCTTCTACACTCATTGGATTTGTGCCCAAAATTATTACATTTGAAGCAATCTACTTCACTTATCAAGCGAGAGAAGGCATTCTGACTTCTAAGAGAAAAGTTTTGAGACTTAAAAATCTGATGCGTATTATATTTGGGCTTCTCATCTCTTTCTACTTTTATCCTTATACAATCAATGGCTTTATGTCCGAATATATGACACTTATAGCAGTGACCATAAAACAAATAAGCATGCCTATTGTTGGAAGCATTAGGAGACTGTGCAGGAAAATACCTTGCTCGTCTAATCGATTGGTTCATTCTCTGTTGATGATCTCCTCTTTTCACAACTGCTATTTTATATTCATTAGTTCTTTCATGATGCTTCTTCTCATGGCTTTATGACTCTTTAGATCCTTCAAACCTGAATTTTATATTCCCAACAGAAGAGTTTTATGTATTGGAGTATCCTAGATCTATTCGGATTCCTGAGGGCCTTTGACTATTCAAGATTTGATATATTCCCCTTGTCCCTTGAGCAAAATTTTCGTTTAGACCCTTCTTGATCTTTATTTTCTCAAGATCAGTTCTTAGAGAGACAACCTTTGCTTCAAGACTCTGACAATTTTCTTCCCATTCTTGAATCAGGTCTCAAAGAACCTCTTCTTTTCATTTGGCCTCCTCCAACATAAATTTCAAAGACAGAATATTAGCTTTGCATGTCTGTGAGATCATTTCCCTTTTCAACTTGAGAAACTCTTATTTCAACTACTTATTCTCCTCTTCCACTCTCTCATAGTTTCCTTGTTTTTCTTTCAGTAGAGGAGCTAGATTGTCCTTGCTCTTGATAACTTATTCAAGCTTTTCCTTTAGATAGGAAAAATCCTCGTTATCAGAGTTATACATACTTTCCTCTACATGTTGTAACCATTCCTTTAGATGCTTATTTTTCCTCCTTTATTTCTTCAACTCGTCGAGGGAACTGGTGAGTTGCCCTTCAAGGTCTACCACTCCTTCTTCTTCTTCCTCTTGTGACTTCATAATACCTTTTGTTTTGGAGTTTGTCTCAAATTCCATAAGAAGATACTTATCTGACTCATTTTTCAATGAGTCTTCATAGTCTAACCCCGGTGCTGAGCTATCCTCTTTGGAGTAGAACCCCTTCCTCTTATAACGATTTTTCTTCTTATTTGTCTCAGACTTGTTTCCAAATTTCAAATACTCTTCCCGTTCAACATTTCCTTTATAGTGGCATTTGGAAGAGAAATTTCCAACTCTTCCATAGTCAAAATAGTTAAAGGGAAACTTCCCTTTATATTTTCCTGAGCCACGCTTAGTTTTCTAGCTAGTCGAGCTAGCTCCTGATCAGATTAACAACTAGAGCAACCTTGATGATCATTATGCCCCTTTCCCTTTTTGGATAATTTGAATGGCGCTTCCTTTAGTTCATATTTTGCTATTCCTACTCTCATCTCATATGTTGTGAGACTACTATGCAATTGATCCATCTTGAGATCCTTTAAGTTAGTCATTTCCTCAATAGTTGAGATATTGGCTTTAAATATCATGGGTAGAGCTCCTAATATTTTCTGAACAATCATATGTTCCTTGACTTCTTCAATAAGTCCTCTAATCATATTAGTCACTTCATCAACTCTGAGGAAGTATTCTGTTATGCTTTCACTCTCATTAATTCTCAGGCTTTCACACCTCATTTTGAAAGTTTGAAGTTTCTGTTTCTTGACCTTGTCATCTCCTTCATGACTCTAGTTAAGATTTACCCACACTACCTTAGAAGACTTAAAATGAATAAATTATACAAGTTCTGATTGACTAAGTCCAAAGAGAATGTCATTCTTGGCCTTAGAATTGTTCCCATATAAGTTTTTACCATCTGCATCAGTGGGGGGAATATCATGGACATTGTAGTCTACTAGTGCCGAAGTCCAAACATCTACTCCCAGGGACATAAGATATGCTTCCATTCTCACTTTCCAGAAAATGTAGTTTGTCCCATCAAAGACTGGAATTCTACTTTAGTAAGCCTCTTGACTCTATTGTCTAGACATAATTCCTTATGGATCTACCTTCTAGATTTTAAACTATTGTTGAAGAAACTTGGCTCCGATACGAATTTTTGAAATAAGTAATTGCTGGTTAAGGGGGGGTGAACCAGTAACGATGATATTATTTTCTTTTTATTATTATACTTTTATTCCCTTCTTATATTATTTAACTTGTGAGAGCATTCATTCACAAATATAATGAGCCAACAATATTTCAGATACACATGTTCAAACAACAATCACATAATAAACACACATTTGACACAATGTTTTTCATGTGGAAACCCAGAGGCAAAAAACCATCAATTTTGTTGTTTCCTTATGATATAAATTAAGTACCCACTTAATTAAATTTATTTGTTTGTGAGAAACCACTCACAAGAGGCATCAACCCCCTTTGATTAGCAAGCACCAACTTTCCTAGAGGCACAAACCTCTTTGGTATGAAGGCAGCAACCTTCCCTTCCCACTGTTCTACTATTTCATACAATTTTCAAACTAAAAAACAGAGGCATACAATAATACAAGTAAAATACCAACAATGGATACTTGCATATTCGACTTCTGCACTCTTCATTTTGTGCTCACTTGCAGCAGATCACTTCTTTCTCCTCACAACAACACTTCCTTTTCACTCTACCTTCACGGTCATGGTCTCTTCACTCAATGCTCTTTAGCACTACACTCACAATTCTCCACAAAGTCCTCACGCTTCTCTTTTCGTTGTATTACACCATGTCCTCTCAGGTGCTTCAGCCAGTCTACTTCGATTCTCACTCACTCTACTGCTCCCTCACACATATGATCATATCCCCATCTTTTTCATTATTAGTGATAGTTTTGTTCCATTGAGGCATACTTCACACTTGAGTATCTTGACACTCTCCTGTAGTTGTCAATCTGTACTTAGGCATGGATTCACTTTCCACTCTTGCATCTTCTAATAGTTTATTGTCACATTTCTCATAATAGAGATGGTCCTAGCAGTTCTTTGTAGTCTAACTACACACAGATCCTGTACTGAGAAATTAATTCTCAGATGACCTACAGACTCCTCCGAGAGTCCCATGCTTATTTATCGTTCCACAATTATTGACAATCCACAGAGGTGACCCTGTTGTTCTTATTTACAATAACCATTCATGCATGCAAAGCAGTCGATTGTTTCCTTCAAGCACTCGAATACATCTCTTCTACCAATTTTGTCCTTTTTTTCTTGTTACAGAGTCTTCCGCAGGATCTGCCCTTTTCAACTACCAACTCCTATGTGCATTCATTCAATATCATAGTTTCCAGGGCATACTGTCTTTAAAGTTATGTACTTCCTTATTGAAGCAATTCCATATCAAAATCTTCACTATGGTCCAATGTTTCGATATTCTAATCCTTTTATTTCTAGCTCCTTCTGCTTAGCACTCACAGTGATTCTAGTCATAGGACCACTAGTTGTGACCTGCCACTTAGCATTAAGGTGCTAAGCCTTTAGAATCTTGTCGGGGGACATTCTCCCTTTGTTAAATTCTTTTTTCCATTGGTTTGTTGATCTCTCACAACCATGTGCTAGCATAATATTAGAAGCCCTCTATATCGAAACTTTTCAAAACTTCAACTTCTCTAGAGTTCCGATATATTAGTCCTCCGATTTTTGAGCTCCGATATGACATAATAGCCTCCATGTGTCGACTCCTTGGAGGTGAGACGCGTCACTTGGTTTTGTCCCATTAGCCTACCCAATATCTTTAAGTATGCCTTCCACATGTCCTACCATATTGCCATGTCATGCTGACATCACCCACCACTATAGCTTATCGGAGCCATTCATATCTACCATGTGTCCGGCTAGATGGGAGAGAACAAAACCTGTGAACCTTGGTTTTGCATTGAAATCCTTTGTTATTATTCTTTTGGCATTCCTCAACTCTTTTAAAGGCTTACTGACACTTATCGATATCGCAACTTTATGTGCTTCACTTACATAAAGAAGTTTCGATACTTCGATATTTGGTGTTCTGATTTCCTCCAACCTTTCACGTATTACACCTCTAATTGCTAATATCACTTATTATGCTAATAAAAATTCATCCTGATCTCCGGTATTAGATGTGTCGACATGCCGATCTTCAATATCATGCCGATCTCAAATATCTGAACCTTCTTAGGACTTCAAGTCCGTAAACATCAGCAAGCCATAACTTTTGACCGAAGAGTCCGTTTTTGGACATCTGCATATCATTGGAAAGCTTATTAGAAAAAAAATTCAATGGAGAGGGTCTGATGTAAGCTTTGAGTCATTCAGTTGTGTGGAAGATGAGTGCAAACTTTTCTTCTTATTGACTCTTTCGATAGCTGAACTCAATACCGCCATAATGACCATTTTATGGCTTCTTTACTATGCTTGTTGCTATGATAATTTTCTACAAGAATCCTACAACTACCATGGGATTCCTCAAAAGAACCCAATCTTCATGCTGACCCTTGTTTGACATCAATGCCAACACTTACATGACCACCTATACACCATCAAATGTCCAACAATTCTTTCATGACTCTACTGGGATTTACTGCTTAGGATTTTGGGTCTTTCCAGTTCTATGTACGAAGTTCGTTCCTTATATTTCTCTTTCCTATATTTGTTGCAACGACCTATTAAGTTTCATTTACAATGTGTAGACCACCAAAACTAAACATTTACTCTTGGCAATGATCTATATTATTTATGTTTATGTTTCAATCTGCCTATGAGAAAGGTAATTGAACCATATTTCAGTCATTTTACATTTATATCTTGAGAAACATTGAATTATATTCAAGAGACAATAATATTTCCTAGGCAGTGACCTCTCCTCAACTTAAGGGTTATCTCTAGGAGTTATAACACCCTTCACCACAAATCCTTCTAGTTGCTTCAAGTAGATTTCTTCTTCTAGATCCACATGAAGAAATGTTGTCTTCACATCCATTTGTTCTACCTCAACATAAAAATCAGAAACAAGAGATAAAGTTAATCTAATAGAAGCTAACATGGAAATAAGAGAAGAAATATCACCAAAATCTACTCCTGACACCTAGGAACAACCTTTTTCTACTAACGAAGATGTGAATTTCTCCACTTTTCCTTCTACATTCATATTCTTCTTAAACACACATTTTCTGCCAATGGGTTTCCTTCCACACAAAACCTCCACCAAAGCTCATGCCTCGTTTTTTTCTAAAGCTTTCATTTATTCAACCATGGCCCTCTTCTAGAATTTGTCATGATTTGACTTGACTACCTCCCTGACAGTTTTAGGATCGTCATAAATAATAGATATAGAAATGTTTCAGCATAAAGTAGATGGATTTTACCCCTCTAACTTCCTTCTCTCTCGAACTGATCTCCTCAAAACTAGACTCTGCAGTTCTTCCTCTTCTAATTCCTATTCTTTCATAGAGTTTGATTCTTCCTCCTTCAGTTCAAACTCTATCTTCTTTGGTTCATTTTATTTTGGTAGTACTTCATGTCTAATAACATCTTTCACTTCTCTAAACACCACATCTCAACTGTACACAACCTTTCTTGTTTCTATGTTCCAAAGCTTGTAACCTTTTAAACCCTCCTTATACCCAATAAATATGCACCTTTTAGATTTACTATTGAACTTGGTTATTTTCTCCTTTGGAACATGTACATATGAATTAAAGGAAAATACCGTGAGATGTGAGAGAGATTGTTTCTTACCAGTCCATACCTCATGCAGATCATAGATGAAGGTGATTTGTTAAATAGGTAACATGCAATATCCACTACCTTTTCCCATAATTCATGCCTTAATCCAAAACCACTAAGAAGGATTATTTCCATTTCCATCAACATTCTATTCATTCTTTCTACATCTCCATTTTGTTGAGGTGTGTATGGAGTTGCGTCCTGGAGTGCTATAGAAAACTTATTATAGAACTCTCCACCATTATCTGTCCTCAACACATTAATCTTATTCTCTATCTCATTTTTCACTAGAGGCTTAAATTATTTAAACGTGCCAAAGACTTCAGATTTATTCTTGTGGAAATATAACCATGTATTCCTCGAGAATTCATCTATAAATAAGACATAGTACACATATTTACCTAGTGATGGAACTAACATAATTCTAAACACATCACTTTGCATATGCTCTAAAATCCCTTTTTCCCTCCTAGCGCAAGCAGATAAACTTACCTGATTCTTCTTCCCATATACACAATGTTCACAAAAATAAAAATCTACAGAGAAATTACACATACCTTCTATCATACCATTACCATGTAATATTTAAATACTTTTCTCTCTAATGTGTTCCAGTATTTGATGCCACAACAAAGTCTTTTCACCATAGACTACAAGAATTTTGATCAATACTAGTGCTCCTTGAACCATCTTGCAGGAATCTTTATCGAACATTGTTTTTACACTTGCATCATCCAACTTTCTTATAGAAATTAAATTTATGTCCAATGTAAGAATCTACACAACACCAAGAAATTTTCTAATCCTTCCACTTTGCAACTTCAAATTTATTCTTCAATGTCCTATGATTCTCGTCTTCCTGTCATCACATAGAAAGACATCACCCTCATCATATTTCTCATAGTCACAATACCAATCCCTATGGGGAGTCATGTGAAAGGATGCACTGGAGTCAATAAAGCATTCCTCATGAGCTACATGTGTACTAGAAGAAGCCAAGTACACATCCTCGCCTTCATGTGAGGTAGTTTTCATCTCTCCAGAAGGAGCATTATCAGAACACTTTCCTTTTTCAAGAGTTTTATATCTACATTCCTTTTTGTAGTGTCCTTCTTTTCCACATTTCCATCATACATTTACATAATTTCTTCGAGATTTAGATATCCCTCTAGATTTAGATCTCTCATTTGAGGAATTATTTCTATTTTTATTTTGGGATTGTCCTCTTACAGAAAAGGCATCTCCATTTTGTCTCTCAATATATTTTCATATCATGTCATCTGACAACAAGGATGAGACTATTTCATCAAACTTCAACGTACGTGTATTTCTACCTATAGTAACAAATAAAATATCCCATGATTGTAGTAGAGAACAAAATAAACTGATGGATGTATACTCGTCTAAAATTTTAATATCAACATATAATAAGTGACTTAACATAGTTTTCATGGCATTGATATGCTCTATCATCGTGTCTCCATGCTTCATTCTTAGGTTATACAACTTTTTCCATAGGGTCAATTTCTTCACAAGAGAATTAGAATGAGAAGAAGTCCCTATTGTCCCACAAATACTTTGGTGTAGCTTCCCCTGATACATTCAACAATACCGAATTTGAGAGGCATAATCATATTGTACTCTTTTAATTCTGATCTAACTTCGCCTAATATTTTGTCAACATTCTGTTGGTGTCCTACCTAGGTCTACGATAATCCACTGACCTTTGTGCACTAACAAATATTTCACTTTAGCTTCCATGCTTCAAAACTTTGTCCATTGAATTTCTCGATCTCTACCTTTCCATTGTTTTCTAGCTCCTTTCGATGTAAGAATTGTTTTCGCATATCTCCCATTGTAATAGGGTCTACCACAAGTCCAAGAAACAAAACCCTCAAGTGAAAAGGAATCCCCTTGAGCCCAAAACAACTCTAATACCAAATGTAGGTTTTAACCATGTACAAAAATTATCTACAAACTAATTCTTAAAAAAAAAGAAGAAAAAGTATACAATGGCAAGAACATTAAAAATATACACATAGATTTTCTCCTAGAACCTGAAACTCAGAAAACCACATTGAATTTTTAGTATATTCACTTCAATCTTAAAATACATTATATACATGTCAAAGGATTAATAAACCCCAATAAACAAAACATTAACACTTTCATTACCGAGTGGCATGTGCAAAGTAATGGAGGGACTTACCCATTTATTAATACTTAAGTGAAATGCAACAATCCTCTCTATACATCGAGGCTTCAAATTGGTAAAATTTTATGTAAACAATGATGGAATGGAAGAGGGGAAAAGCATAAAATACACACACACAAATTTGAGCTGTTGTTCAATTCCTCTATTAAACATAAAAGTTGATTCTCTCATATACATCCACTGTGCTGCAAATCGTCATTATTCTTGCTTCACATTACAATAACCTAACAACGGGCATATAAACACCAAAATTACTAAATATTGGATCATGCAAAGTATAACTAAACTTGACTTTTCTCCAGCTAACTACTTCATGTAAAGTAACACTCGACTTGATTTCTAGTATTATACTCGATTTCTTTTCTTAACTTAACTTGACTCTTTATGCATTGCATGCATATACGAATAATTACTACTTCAAACACTACCCCCTTAATTACAACCATATGATTCAACCTTAAATTAATCATGACTCTATATAACTTAAACATGTTTTTTGGTCTAATTATTAGCCAGGATTACAATTACTCAAAAACTTCTTAAAATGCTAGATTTTCTTTTTCATCTCTTCCAAATTTTATACCCTCAAAACCGCTTCATTCTTAGTTGTGCTTTCTTGTTGTAAGCTCCATATTTTTTCACTTGTTGTTGTTCCAATTTTTATTTGACTTCTCTTGTACTTTTTCTAAGGCTATCTTTTATAACTTCCTGTTGAAAGATTCATTCACTCATGGACTGTTTCCACAACTCTTCATCTTCAAACTATAAAATTTGTTTTGCTTCGTGTGCTTCACGTGTAATTCATATTCCTTATATTCTTTCTGTCATATTTAATAATAGAAATATTTTAATTCTTCTTCACTCCATTGTTGAAAGGTTGTTTCAATGCTTTCTTCTTTGGATTTAAAAACTTCCATGTCCTTTACTATGTATTTTTCTTCATCTTCTCTTTCAACTATAATGGTAACTGGAATGTTGTCATGTATAGATTCACACTCAAATTTAATGTTAAAAACATCTTCATTATGCTCTACAATTAGACCTTTCTCCTCTTCCTCTTCCTTCTATGCATTTTCCTTCTCTTCCCTAGTCATTGCATCATAATCTTCATTGCCAACCTTTGCTACTACAAATAAGTTGTTTTCCACTTGGCTTCCATACACAAGACTTAGGCTTCTCTCACCAAATAATAACATATCGATGAGATCAATCTATTGCAACATGTGCAACCAATCATCACTAGTTAATTGTTCTTCATCAATGTTAACATCAACAATTTCAATTGTTGGATTCAGTAAACCACATGTTGCTCCATTGATAACTTTATCTATGCTAAGATCAATTGCTGCTAGTTCATACATTGTTTCATGAGTAGCTCTAATCCCCCCCCGTTAAGTTGTTTCCACAATGGAAACTCTAACCTTCAATTCTTCATCGATCATGGAACTTTCCATATTGCCAAAATTAGACCCTGTTTCAAGAAAGATACCATAAATGACATCAACAAAATTTTTATCCACTCTATGGTGGGATATTCGAGCATGAATTTTCTCATTAACAAATTTAACTTCACTAAATTCATCAAATTCTGTTGAATTCACCAATTAACAACTTGAGTTGTTGTAATCATCCACTTGTGCCTTGTCACAGTGTGATTCACCATCCATGATACAATGGAGTTCTCGATCATCGATATGCTTTATCTATTCTTCACACACAAGGGCTTCAACTTATCTCTCTACAACCTTTCTTGTGTATGTTTCATCCTGTTGACGGTGTTGGATCTGCCAACATTCAGGGGATCACCCTGATATGAGGTCCCAACTAGACCTCACACCATTTGGTCTGGGAATCCAATCCAGTGTGATGGCCTGGTTGCCATTATCTTAAATGTCTTCCTTAGATATTGCTTGTTAGCATAGGAGAGTGTTTTGCTTTATCTTCAAGTAGTAAGGTTCGTGTGCCTTGTGATTGATAGTGTTACTAGTGTAAAGGTTCTTTCACCGAAGAGAGGAAGGGTGGGAGTGAGTCCCAAGTCCGATGGGTGGAAAAACAACTCTGTTAGGAACAAACAACACAACAAGATGTGCACAACTTCTGGAGGAGGAATCCACACAGATGCGGTAGTCACAACACAGCAAGGAAAGATAGCACGTTCAACACTCAACGGGCAATTAGTGCGATTGCAACTGTTGTTATAGCAAGTTTACGTGAAAGGTTCTATCTCATGTCCACGAGGTGACCAACATGGGTAGGACAGCGTTAACAACTTATACAACACATTTTCATTATTATGTATGTATTAGAACAATTAAATGAATCCAAGTTTTAAACACAAGTTAAAGCAACATACATTAGAAGTGTTCAAGATGAATCTTACAAACAGTTACAATACATGTGTGAAAAATTCCATGACCTTTCAACTTTACATGACCCTTCATATGACAAGTGGTTCTCTTTGACTTCCATGTTGCATTATATTGATTGAGAGTATGGCCCACAGTAGAGATGTGGATGACATGACTCATGACAAGACTCAACATGGAAATGCTGGTACATTTGTGCTGCTACTGGTGTGCATGTCGATTCGTAGTGTTGCTGGGTGATGGATGCCCTCATGGTGTGTCACAGCTTCACCTTCACATGGCAAGATGCATGGAGTCTTCGATGGTCGTTCAAATCACTTGATATTGCATTCAGATGTTTCTCCTCGTTTGTATGTTGGCATGCTTGACATGTTCATCTGTTCATGAAAAGTGCATGTTCATCCATCCATTTGTCTGCAAACACATCTTCCCATTGTTGAATTTAAACTTTTGCGATCCATATCAGGTTTTTTGAGAGGAATTTTCAGCGTAAATCACATTCGAATTCATTTGTTGACGCGTTTCGAACCAACGAGTATGGTTCATCATGAGGACAAGTCGAAGAATCAGATCCAGGCTGCACCTTAAGTAGTTAGCGTAGAACATCCAATGGCTATATTTGACCATGGAATGGCTATATTGAACTAGTAGGCTAGACTGGCTAATGGCTATATTTGTCTGGGAAACGACTAGTCGAATTGGACTAAGGGACAGGGATAGAAGAACATAACTATATTTAAATAAAAATTAATCAATAGGAATTAATTATTTACTTGAAATGACATATATTTAAGTTCGTCTGTCTATCCGCAAACACATCTTTGCATGCATCGTGTGTTCATCCATTGGTGAACATGTTCTTCTGCATGTACTTTTTTTATTCATCCCATTAGTTATCGCACCATGTTTATTTGTGTACATGTATCTACAATCACTCATGAGGAGATGACATCAAATCCATAAACCTCCTACTCTATCATGATGCATGATCGTTTCAGATGTAGGGGACCATGAGAGAAGACAAGGTTACAAAATCACGCAAGGAAAGCTTCGAGCTGGGATGGAGGCTCCGGGCACTACTCATGAGAACTGCGCAGAAGTCACTGGGAGATGGTCATGGAAATCCAGATTGACAGTGGCTGTCCACGGTGTTTGGCTTCGTTGGAGGAAAAATATGTGAAACTTTTCGGAGGAGCAGTCCGGGTTGTAGGAAGGCTGGGAAAGCAAAATCTACGTAGTTTCTGGATGGAGCAGGCAGTGGGAACTTGGTAGCGAAAACTTCGCAATTCCTAGAGGGAGTTGGTAGCACACTGACGGGAGCTTGGCAACAAAAGCTGTGCAATTACTAGAGAGAGTTGCGAGTGGGCTAATGGCAGGAAAAACTATGCTGATGCTGGGAGGCTAGCATTTTGATCAAATCTGTGTAGTTTTTGAGCTGATCGGACTGTTGAGTAACATAGGGCTTTCTCATAAAATTTGCACAGTTTTCCGAGTGAGCAGCCGACCAACTAACTAGAAAAATTGTGCAATTTTCTAAGGGAGATAGGGAGGGGGACTGGGTGCCTGTGTGGCCCATCTCCACAATTTTCTCAGTCATTGGAGCAAACATGTTCTACAGCCTCTGTGCAATTTTTGAGGGGAGTTAGTCCCGGGGTGACTGTCAGGTCAAATTCTTCAGTTGACTAGCAGGAGGATTGATTGATCAGCTTGCGGGAAGCACAACTTGAAATTAATTTCTTGGTGCTTCTACGTTGTTTTGGGTGACACTCGATTGAGTCAATGGAAGGGTGAAGGTCCAACTATTAGAGGGTGACCTGGCTGTCAGAATTTCACAAAATGACTAAGTGTGTGAGTGAGTGAAAAGGTTCATACATAAACTTGCAGACACACACTTACATTACTTGATGATGAGATGACTCAAACCATCCAAACACACATGCTCAACATGACTCACCGACTGTGCAATTCGACAAGTGCAACGCTTGTGTGACAATGTATATGACTCCATGTGTAAGTGCAATGGTTGTTTACATAGCGAGAACACCATGGACACACAAAGAGGAGACCTTGTGTATGATGAGAACATGGTCGCAAACAAGACATTGTTACCCACATGAAAAAGTTGTATGTTGAGTGATCAAGTAAGGTGGGCGCAAAGAATCATACGAGCTCATGGGGTGAACCTGAGTGCATGTAGACATTAAGTAAAAGTCTCAAAGGAGGCTATGAAATTGGATGCGGGCCAAAATTTTGGAGGGTGTCGTAGCTGCTACAATACATCCATATACAAGTCTCCCTAAAGAGTTTCACTTTTACAGTCTTCATGACCATCATCCACATTTGAGTGGGATTCGCCAAGCCCTGTTATCCTCCTTGAGATTTCCTTATTTACTCTGAGACTTGCAGCTGAATTATTTGTTGATTTTTCAATAGACTATAACACAAACTGTTATTGCATTTCACTTTCCTTTGTACCAAATTTTGTTTCGGGATCTTCCTTACTTCTTGGGAAGATGTAACTCTTGCTACTTTACACAACAAATTATCATCCAATGGCTCTTTTATAAGGTCTAATATTAAATGATCACACACTTCATCATATGGGTTGTTAGACCAATACTCAATCAACTCTTTACATTGAATAAAATTTATCATTTTGATAACCCAAAAATCCAAATTTTTACCAGTAATTTTAGAAGTGTTACTAGATTAATCCTAATTCCTTGATCCTCAAATTTTTCTCCTTCATATTCTTGCCTTTTGGATGCCTCAGCTACGGTGAGGACCTCTATCAGCACTTCAAAATACTCTAGCTCTTTTTTTCAATTTCTTTTCCTGGTTTTCTTCAGTGTTAGTTTGTGACCCATGTCTAATGTATTTCTTCAATCTTTTGTGTTCTTTACTTATTGTGTCAATTTTCTTTCCATATCGCCTCTGAAAACAAAAATATGGTTTTCAATATACGTCCCTGTAACTTACAATCTTTAGTGGATTCACAAAAAAGCTGTTTTTATAGGGACATATGCTATTCTTCGCTTGCACAGGGCACTCACACTCGATCACCCGCACTATGATTTTTGCCTACCTTTTCCACACTGACCTAGTCTGATATTTCTCCTTTGTTAATACTATTATACCAAACAACTGCTTATAGATAAACCCAAATCCAAGTAAATAAACCTCCTCATTTGTATTTCTACAGCACATATAATGCTATGAATTGAAGTATCAGATAACTAGAAAGACCCAAATGTCAAACATTAAGGTAAACCCTCAAGAAATTCATGACTACATAATTATTCAAAACTGAAATCATACCAAGGTAATATTTGCTTCTTAAAAGAAATGAAAAATTTTAAACTGGAAATTGACAATAAGAAAAAATGTAAAGACTTCTTTCAACACAAAACAATAACTATTCGATAATCATTAAATTCAAAACATAAAATCAAACCCCAAACAATGTGGGATCTATCTCCTCTGGTCTTCTTCAATTTTATCTAAAAAAAAGATAGGACAAAAAATACCTTTTTTGTTTTGATCCTTCTCTAATAAAAGATCATAATCACTTTATAAAATATCCAAAAGAAAAAAAATTAAAGCACCTCTTTCATTTAATATACATTTAAAAAAACCTTTAAAACACCAATATTTCTTAACCTCGAAGAAAAACCAAAAAACTTTTCTTTGTGAAAACCTTTGAACATAAAATCTTTCAAATAACGTTTTTTTGGTCAAAACCTTTAAACCTACCCTCTCAATTTAATATCTCTAAATATCTTCTTTGATACCAATATGACGGAAAGACAAAGGAGGTAAACACAAAATACACAACAAAGAAATCTGAGCCACTGCTCAATTTTTTCTGTTAAACATAAAACTTATTACACATCCACCGAGTTGTGGTTTGTCTTTTTCTGGTTTCACATTACAATAACGCAACCAAGAGTATATAAATACCAAACTTATTAGTCCCTGCCATCTAGAAATGGCTAGGGACTATAGTAATCGGAAATGATGTACTTAGCATTAGTTCACCTCCTTGAACGCGCTTGTTTATCAAGTATAAAAAAAGTTTTTTAGATCATAGTGGTTTGTGGTCTTATTTGGCCTCTTCCTAAGGCAGAAGCGCTGAAACCATATATTATATTGCATTTATCCGGGTCTTTCTCATTCATTTCTAGGAGCGTTGATTAATGCTAACATTAATCTGGCAATATAAAATGCTAGCTCTTATTGCATTTGGGCTATGACGAAGCTAAACACTGCGGGCTCTTTATAGAGCTACTGTTGCAATGTGTCACTCTGCATGCTGCTACAGATGTTGCTGAGGGTTCAAGGTTAGGTCGATTGTTTTCTGCAAAAACCAGGACCATCCCCATTTTTCTTATCTTCACAAACCACGACTGTCCCCATCTTTCTTATCTTCACATATGGCCAGTCCAGGATCGTACTTGTTCGCTCCTCTACAGACAGAGAGGACAAACGCACTGAGCAGGTTACATACTTTCTAGGCAAAATCTGGGCGCAGAGCCTGCACAGGTGATGATTTAATGTTTAGTAAGAAAAACCATTGCATCCTTTGTGATGATCTCATGCATTATTTGTTATGATAATCAATTTTGATATTTATAAGTTTGCAATAAACCTAACATTCAAAAGCTTTGCAGTAAATCTAACAGTAGTGGTAATTCATCAAGGAGCAGAAGTGGTTTTACCATAATCAGCTTGTTTTCCTCTGACCTTGCTTGCAGATGAAGCATTCCGTCTCTTGCCATGGCAAGTCTCAAAATGATGGATCTTGGCTTAATCCCAGCATCTTCAGCGCTCTCGTAGGGTTGTCTACCCTGGTAACTGTGACATTCAATATGTAGTAAATAGATTATAAGAATAATAGTAATTAGTGTACTGTAGAGAAAGATAACTAGGGTTTAATACCGATACTAATCACAGTATAATTTTTAACACACATGCATGTAAATAACAAGAAAATAAGGTTGAAACCTTTCACAGTATCTGTCTCTAGTAGCCGCTCCTTGTCATCGTTACGCCATGGCGGATATCCATTACAAGAGATCCCTGCTTTGAGCTTCAAAGCTAAAGAAGCAGACAGACTATGGTCTGAGGGAATGGAGTGTTCAGCCCTTGATGAGATAGGGACGCTTACTTTTCCATTTCCATTTTCTGGGTCGGCAGATATAGTAGTTGGCTGGCTCTGCACATGTGGCCGTTCATTAATTCCCCACTTATCAAAATACACGATACAGAACCCTATGACTATAATTATTAAACCCACAAGCGGATTGGCATACAATATCAGACAACAATCTGAAGGGCAGAAGGAAGCCTAGTTAACTAAATAGAATGGAAAGAAAGCTTTCATTAAGTTAGAAATTCAATAGTAGAAACCAACCTGGAGCTCAGAGGGAAGAACATCCCACGATGAAGTTAGTTTCCTGTGCTTCCTAGGACTTTCATCGAGCACATTAAGAGGGCGATGATATTTTGCAATGCAAGCCATGGCTATTGCACAGGATCCGAAAGATTTCAGTCGCAGAAAATACAGGCTCACTCCCGACAGTTTCTAGGGTTTGTAGATCTGAGAACAAAGAATTAAGCTAGTTTACCCTGGTAGATTGCTCGAGCAAGCTGCAACCTTTGCTTTTGTCCACCACTCAAATTGATGCCTCTTTCACCAATCTCTGTTTGATCCCCATGAGAAAACAATTCTAGGTCTTTCTTGAGAACACATGCTTCAAGTAAACCTTCATACCTGGTTTTATTCATCTTGTTCCCGAATAAGAATATCCAATGCTAGCTGGTATTTCCCTATACCACCGCCTTTTAAGGCCTAATTTGGTTTACTAGGCCTCGTTGCCTTCGTCAAGACTGGGTAGGCAGACCTTTCAGGACCTGTCCTCTACTATATAGATAGGAGCAAATACTTGACAACAAGCTCGATTTTTCGGAACCAACTGCTCCACAGACTGCAATTTTCATTCCTTTTCTTATCTGCAAATTTATTCCCCTTAGTGTTAATCTATTGGAGGTTGGATCCCATGAAAAATATCCATCTTTGATCTCTATTGTCTACTGCATTACATTGCAGCGCTTCTTCCTGAACAAAAGTAGCTATTCAGTTTAATGACACTTTACATTGAGCAATCATGGAAACTAGTTCCCGTATGATAATGCCTACTATTCTTTGAGAGTGAAGGGTCTGAGACACCTAGCAGGTCCGATATAAACATGTTCACAGAAGGACGGACAGGTGAGGCACTTGGCTCTCATGCGAGGGCCCACATAGTCCACTAAATTGGTTTTTTTTTATTTTTTTGATTCATCTGCTCACTGTTATTCACTAGTGCGCTTGATTTACCATAATGATCCAACAATATTATGCAACAATCAAGGGTTTCCTTATTTCTAGTTCTATCCTGTAGATTATGTATGTTACAATAGTACAAAATAGTTACAGAAAACTGAAAGTAGTTTTGAAAATGGAATGTGGGTGGGCCTCCGCAAGTTGAGAAAAAGTCGGAAAATCACTCACTGAGAGCTAGGTCGGTGGATATTACATACCAATGCGTTTCCTGAAATTCTTATTCAATGCTGTCAAACATAGAGTTATATATAGAGTTTACGGTGAATATGCAAAACGAATATTGTTATCTAGAAGTCTGTCCTATCTTTAAAATTATATTAAAGTAAATGGAAACCAGTTCCCATATGATAATGCCTACTATTATTTGAGAGCGAAGGCTCTGAGACACCTAGCAGGTCCGATATAAACATGTTCGCAGAAGGATGGACAGGTGAGGCACTTGGCTCTCATACGAGGGCCCACATAAGAACTTGGCTCTCATGCGAGGGCCCACATAGTCCTCTAACTTGGTTTTTTTATTTTTTTGATTCATCTGTGGACTGTTATTCAAGGTGAGCTTTCTTCCTTTGTACTTTTTGTGTCATGATAGTTAAGCTTCTCAATTTCCATGACTGTTTGGATTTGATGCTATATTCTATCACATCACGTCTGCAATGTAACAATGCATAAATATTTCTATCACATCATGTCTGAAATGTATACAATACAATATGTAAATATGTATGAATTTCATTAGAAATATCCTTTGATTTCCAAATTACAAGCCAACACAGTGTCGAAACTGCTAAGAGAGATGGCAAGTTCCTGAAAAGCTGGGAAGGGATATGGATTAAATTACAAGCCAAAACAGTGTCAAAACTACAAGACAGATGGCAAATGCTTGAAAAGCTGGGAAGGGATATCGCTAATCCATAGTGAACAGGTCCTTTCCAACCTTTAGAAGTTTCTTTACAAATGCAACTGTCACTCATCCTTGAAAATTCCTTGGGAGGCATAGAATATTACTTTTCTGACAGGTATGTTTCCTGTAGACCTTTAGGTGTCTATTACCATTTCACCTCTCGGATTATTGTGGTGTCTTTATCATTTGCCCCAATTTCACGCACCCTAGATAAAATTTGTTACAGTGATTAGTTGGTGGAGGCGTCTTCAGGCGGTGCATTCGTAGCACAGGTTTTCAAAGAGCACAATGAACAGGGATTCTAAGATTCTGAGGTGGTTAGATTGCAAATATTTTACTGTTCTTATCCTTGCAATTTCAAAATGCATGTCCTGGGTTCAATTTTTATTTTGAGGTTTGAAGGTGTCATCATTTTTTGTGAGGCCAACTTTTATTTAATTCTTTGCCTTTTGATTTGAAGAACATGTTTCCACAATATTTGCATCTTCTTGTGGATATTCCTATCAAAATTACAGGGAATTATTTGCTCGAGTTGGAAAGAATTACTATTAAGTACCCTATCATCTCATTCTTTTTCCTGTGGGAATATTTTGCAATAGGTTTGGAGTTCTGTTTATGGCAATGTTATAAGGCTTGATGATTTTGTAAAATTTATAGATTGCTCACATGTTCAGGTAATTTAGTATTTCTGCTGCAAGTGCGAGTTCTCCATTATCCCTTAGAGTATTTGTTGTTGGAATTGATTTGAATTTTGCAATAGACAATGTCACGCGAGGCAATCTCCTTAAAAATTAGAAAATGATTCAAAATTCTCTGCAGCAACAAAAGTGCTCACTTCCGTCAATTGTTGCCTTATTATTCAGTCATACACCATCAACAAAGAAGGTGGTTTTCTAAACAGTCTCAGGCTTTCAAAGGATCTAGAAACATGTGTGTAACTTGTGAAAGAATCTTGAAGGAAACATATCTTTATTGTTCCCTAGCTTGCAAGGTTTGTAAAAGTCCTCATGTTTCAGCTTCATTTTCTCATAAAATTTGGGTTCAACTATCTTACTGATTTGCACTAAACTCTTCCATTTCCATTTGGGCTAGCAATAGACATTGTTAGTGATTTTTCATCATGTCCTGCTATTAAATTTATATGAAATATATATGGTATTATAAATTGCAGGTGGACCAGATGGTGAAACAAGGGAAATATATCTCTCGGTATTTACTTAAATCTGAGGTTTTACCACTCTCTAATTTTGTATTTACATAACTTGAAGGCCTGAAGGATGAGCTATGATTCTCTCTCCCTCTCTCTATTTTTTCCCTCTGTGATTTGAATTCAATCTGGGCACTTCAAATTTGTACACTAAATAATATAGATATATAGTTACCCTTCTCTGGCTTGCATTTTCCAGATTACCTAAGCAGAAGATTACCTAAATGCTTAGTCATAGACCTTGATCTTGAAAGTTGAAACCTGATTTGCATAACTACTAAATGTAGACTGGACAGTCAGTATTCAAGCGTAATAGCCAGTGAGGGTCATGGTGTTACGAGAACTATGTATACCAAATGAGTGAAAAGTGAAGACTCATCCAACCCTAATTGTATGCTTGATTATTTTAATTTTGAGCTGGATACGTTTAGGGCTTCGACATAACTCTTCTCTTATTCATGATCCACATTCTCACTGTGGCTTGTAGGCTTGCTTGTGTTTTGAAATGTCCAATAGACCTGTTTGATCCGAATGGATGAAGAAGAAAGGAAAAAATTCCAACAATAATTGTGTACTTGTATATGTTTTATATTGTGTGCATCTCATGCACTAGCTAAAACTATACTGCAAAACTATAATGCAGAATGTGCAGTATTCAACCATGGCAGTCCATATGTTTGTTCTATGCTTTTTAATATGCCTGGTGCCTCACTTTGCTTTCAAGGTAATCCATCGACCCTCCCAGCACATGAAACACTTTTATACTACATATATAGTGCCTCAAACTGACAGGACAATACTAATCATTTCAGGCAAACAATTGCTTCTCATGGTTACTGGTTCAAATAGTGCTTGAAACTGTCAGGACTATACCAACCATTTCTTCGTTGGTAGGCAAACAATTGCTTCTGGTGGTCACTGGTTCAAATATGTTTCTCATTCTTCACCTTTAACCTTAAAAATAAATGTCTTCCATGTCTCTGTATTTTGCATCACCAAGTGATAAAGAGCTTCTACCTCCACATTGTATTTCGTGATGTGACATGACACTGTCACTATAAGTTTAGTATCAAATTCCATAAATTCATCTTAAATAAGTTCAAAAACTAACTGATTGAAGCTTCTTGAACCTTAATTATTGTCTTTTTAGGCTTCCAAATATCATGGTAATGTTCTTGCATTGCATATGAGCAAGCCTCTGGGATTCAACTACAACAGTGGGATGTATTTGCTTATAAGTGTCAAAATGTCTTTTCATTTGAATCGAAAGACTGAATTCAATTTACTGGGCATCATCTTCACTAAAGCATTATTATCGAAGCAGAGGTTCCGCAAGCATTTTCTAAAGTTCATGTCTCAGGGTTCAAATATGCTTTTTAGGTTTGAAAATGTCAGTTTTTTCATTCTCACATTTCCATATCCTAGGGCTTCAGGAAAACACTTTTACCTGAGCTAAGTTTCCCCTTGCAATTTGAAAATGCATGTCCTAGGTTCAATTTTTATTTTGAGGTTCGAAAGTGTCATCATTTTTTGTGAGGCCAGCTTTTATTTAATTCTTTGTCTTTTGATTTGAAGAACATGTTTCCACAATATTTGCATCTTCTTGTGGATATTCCTATCAAAATTACGGGTTATTATTTGCTCGAGTTGGAAAGAATTACTATTAAGTACCCTATCATCTCATTGTTTTTCTTGTGGGAATATTTTGCAATAGGTTTGGAGTTATGTTTACGACGATGTTATAAGGCTTGACGATTTCGTAAAATTTATAGATTCCTCACATGTTCAGGTAAATTAGTATTTTTGCTGCAAGTGTGAGTTCTCCATTATCCCTTAGAGTATTTATTGTTGCAATTGATTTGAATTTTGCAATAGACAATGTCACGAGAGGAAAGCTCCTTAAAAATTAGAAAATGATTCAAAATTCTTTGCAGCAACAAAAGTGCTCACTTCCGTCAATTGTTGCCTTATTATTCAGTCATACACCATCAACAAAGAAGGTGATTTTCTAAACAGTCTCAAGCTTTCAAAGGATCTGGAAACATGTGTGGAACTTGTGAAAGAATCTCGAAGGAAATATATTTTTATTGTTCCCTAGCTTGCAAGGTTTGTAAAATTCCTCATGTTTCAGCGTCATTTTCTCATAAAATTTGGGTTTAGCTATCTTAATGATTTGCACTAAACTCTTCCATTTCCATTTGGGCTAGAAATTAGACACTGTTAGTGATTTTTCATCATGTCCTGCTATGAAATTTATATGAAATCTATATGGTATTATAAATTGCAGGTGGACCAGATGGTGAAAAAAGGGAAAAATCTCTCTCGGTATTTACTTAAATATGAAGTTTTACCACTCTCTAATTTTGTATTTACTCAACTTGAAAGCCTGAAGGATGAGCTATGATTCTCTCTCCCTCTCTCTATTTTTTCCCTCTGTGATTTGAATTCAATCTGGGCACTTAAAATTTGCACACTAAATACCATGGGTATATAGTTACCCTTCTCTGGCTTGCATTTTCCAGATTACCTAAGCAGAAGATTACCTAAATGCTTAGTCATAGAACTTGATCTTGAAAGTTGAAACCTGATTTGCATAACTACTAAATGTAGACTGGACAATCAATATTCAAGCGTAATAGCCAGTGAGGGTCATGGTGTTTCCAGAACTTTGTAGACTAAATGAGTGAAAAGTGAAGACTCATCCAACCCTAATTGTATGCTTGATTATTTTAATTTTGGGGTGGCTATGTTTAGGGCTTTGACATAACTCTTCTCTTATTCATGATCCACATTCTAACTGTGGCTTGTATGCTTGCTTCTGTTTTGAAATGTCCAATGGACCTGTTTGATTCAAATGGATGAAGAAGAAAGGAAAAAATTCCAACAGTAATTGTGTACTTGTATATGTTGTATATTGTGTGCATCTCATGCACTAGCTAAAACTATAATTCAGAACTATGATGCAGCATGTGCAGTATTCAACCATGGTAGTCCATATGTTTGTTCTAAGCTTTTTAATATGGCTGGTGCCTCACCTTGTTTCCAAGGTAATCTATCAACCCCTCCCAGCACATGAAACACTTTAATGTTACATATATAGTGCCTCAAACTGACAGGACTATACCAATCATTTCAGGCAAACAATTGCTTCTCATGGTTACTGGTTCAAATAGTGCCTCAAACTGGCAGGACTATACCAACCATTTCTTCGTTGGCAGGCAAACAATTGCTTCTGGAGGTCACTGGTTCAAATATGTTTCTCATTCTTCACCTTGAACCTTCAAAATCAATGTCTGACATGTCTCTGTATTTTGCATCACCAAGTGATAAAGAGCTTCTGCCTCCACACTGGCCCTTGGCGCAGTTGTTGCCATGTCTCTGTATTTTGCATCACCAAGTGATAAAGAAATTCTTCCTCCACACTGGTCCTTGGGCCAGTGGTTACCACGTATAGACTGGTCAAAAACAAAGTTGCCAGGCCTGAATATCTGACCGTAAGGGCCTGATATCACATTTTCAATGGTTCTGGGCTCAAGTTCCATGATATCACATTGTCCATGGTTCATGGCTCAAGGTTCATGAGAACAGACCCTGGAACAAACCTCAACCAACCCACCTTGCAAGAATTCCACTGCTACGACCTCACAAGATTAGTTGGCACATTCCATGTTACACAAACATAAGCGCTGCCTCACCCGCCTTTTGGACAGGGTATGCAACGAGTAAGTGTAATGGGGTGGGGCAATTTAATGCGCTACAGGTATAAGCTATCCCTATCCAATGTAGGCACTTGGATAGTAACCCGACGCCTCTTATGAGACACCCATTCATACACCTAGATATAAGCTTTATTGCTACGCATATAATCTTGCACAATGGTGTTCAAGTTCGGAATGGATCTGACGCCAGCATGTACCGGCTTTCAAAAAGCAACTTTGGCCATGGTTTTTCAATAGCTTTCGTTACTTGAAGAGAAGATAATATACACCTACTATAGTTGTATCCCTTATGGGAATCAAACACCTGTCCTCGACATGAAAAGACGATGTCCTAACCACTGGACGAAAGGGACCAAAAAGCCATTATGAAATATCACCTTTAGAAGGAGAATAGAAGCCATGTATTGGTTGTTTTAGGGTAGCTGGCCAACCATACACCTAGATCAATTTGTTGCTCATGTTGGACTAGAGTGCTCATAATCGTTGCATTCTGAGAAGTGCAATAGTGCTCATTTTCATGGACTAGTCACTCAGAATTTTGTTGCTTAGGGTGGATTCTTCACGTGTTTCAAGAATCCTACAAAATTTTTCAGCTTCATGATAATCCATGGATAATTCACATAGAAAGTGATACATTGTAAATCTTAATCTATTACCTCTGAAATGCTCCTTTCATTGATCTGAGATGATATGAGTGACATGATCTGATATACGATGTTGTTGCTAAGTTGCGAGAGAAGGTAGTGGATCGAGAGAAGATAGTGTATGTTGGGATGCGATGCATGGTGGTTCCTTTGCTAACGATTACTAGGTGGACCTGCTAAGGCCTGAAAGCAGCAAGACTGGCTGGTTCAATTGGTTCCAGTCTGGTGTTGATAACACTGAACTTTTTTGGTCTTATATGTCATCAACCTGTGTGATATCTGTAGTTAAGGCCTGAAAGTAGCAAGACTGGCTGGTTCAACTGGTTCCAGTCTGGTGTTGATAACACTAGATCCATCTGCAATATGCACTGCACTTTTAAGCATTCAAGACCCTGTGATTCTCTCTGAGAGACGGATTGTGCATGCTCAGTAGCTAGCAAACTGAAATATCTTTACAGATGCAAATGTCACTCATCCTTGTAAACTTGAACTCCAGCATTGAAGTTGCTTCAATTAAGTCACTGGCTGCCATTTCCAAGCTTATGGGCCTTTGTTCCGTTAACTGTTCTTTTCTCTGTTTCTTCATATGGTAAGCCAAGAACTATTGCCTATGTTCTTCAATATGACTTCTCTGTTTCTTCATCTTGTAAGTAAAGAACTACGGCCCCTGTTCTTCAATATGACTGACCTTCAGATGGAGACCTGAGTCCCCGCCTCTCGGAGCAGCCCCAAAGTAAGACTAGTCAGAACTAGCTGTTGCTACCAACATGAATGTGATAAGACCAGTTTCCCATCCATCAAAAGCATAAGAGGTAGAGCGTGGCAACTTTATGTCCAATGACACTGCTAAATGGCTTAGTATAAAGGTTTTCAAATATCAGACTTTGGTTTCCCATGAACACAAAATTATCTACTTGTGCCACTTATCTACTGCATTACAACACTCTCCTGTATGTCTAAGATCATGAGAATTTATTGGGATTGACAGAGCAATCTTTTGTTCTAGAAGTTCCAAGGCTCGTTTGTTAGCTGGGGCTTTCATTTGCATTGTGTCTTTGTGCAGTCACTCTGCCTTTACAAGGGGTGGGCTTGAATGACCTGTCTCATCTAGGCTTCAACTTTGTCCCAAATTCTAATGTCTATTTGGGATACCATAATGGCAGTAGCAGGATGACAATTTTGCAATGGAGTGGTGGAAAATGCTGTAATCAGTATCTAGGTTTCTTAAGGTTCAATGCAAGTCATTTTTTGGTTGCTTATTAAAATAATAAAAATTGAGTTTCCTTGCTCTGAGTCATGCCATTGGTGTATTTCTATCCTTTTTTACACTGAAATTTGTGAATAGTTGCCTCAACAAGTTCACCATACAGAGTAAGTAATTAGCTTCTTCTATTTTAATTGTTAATGATGCAAATTTGTTTTCTTGCTCTGCATTTAGAAAATGTACACAAACATTATTTACATGTATGCTGATAATCCAAATTGTGTAAAGGGAGAAGTTACACAAAGGTTGACTACTACGAAGGAGACAAGCAGCAAAGCCACAACACAACAAAGACATGATGATACACTCCTGCCTCAGCAAACACCCTAACAATGCCCTTCAATTCTCAGATTACACCTTGCTGCTTAGCCAAAGGTGCCCCAACAGGCCTTGCTACCCAGATCAGACTTCATTGACCCTCACCATAATGAACAGAGTCAAAAGCTTAATCCACTTACTAAATGTCTTAAACAACCGGATCAACAACTAGAACAACTGGAACTGATAGATCTGTGGTGGATCTACTGCATCTTGATCACGTAAGCCACTGCTTCAAGTGCTGTTGGTGGTACTTATGCCGAACCAACAAAGGAACTCCCTGAATTGACAGAAGCTACGTAGGATGCTGCTGGCTGCTGGTCGTACTTATGTTGAACTAACAGAAGAACTCGCTGAATTGGCAGACCTTGTGTAGGATGCTACTTTTCCCCACTCAAGACAAGGACTTGTTGCCATACAACGTGTCTTGTTAAATATATAATCATGCAAATTTTAACTAAACCTTATTTTTCTGAAGTTAACTACTTTATGGAGATTCACACTCAACTCAGCTTTCTAACTTTAGACTGGATTTTATTTTCTTACCGAATGAAGTAATTACTAATTCTAAAAAACAGGGAGAAACACAATAGGTAATCAAATGAAATTTTGTAATCATGTGGTTCGATGTCAAACATTGACTCTATCTAGATTCTTTTGCCATTAGTTCGCCATATCTGCTCTATCGATATTGCTATTAGAAATAATAATCCCATTTGCGGCAATAAACAACGTTAGTGCAACTATATTTGTCAAACGTATTTTTGCAGGGTGCGTTTCTGTTTGAAGATGGAAAGACTAAAATCACTATTCTGAAATGTCAATATACTTTGGTAAATAGATATAGGCAAGTATTTATTCAGCAACTATTGTCCACATTCTAGAAATATGTGCCGATCCTGATCACATTCAACAACAACATCATATTAATTTCCCTTTGTTATGAATTAAATGTAAAATTGTATATTGAGTTATACATGAATGTAAAAGTCACTTTGTAAAAAGTTAAAAAAAAAAAAAAAATTACTTAGTGAATGAACCGCAGCATTGTGAATGTATTTTCATTTTTTAGAATTTAATACTATGTTTTATTGCATTGCTCCAAACCTAATTTGTTATTTTTGCCGTGAGTAAATATTATTCACAAATTTCTAAAATAGCTCCCACGTGTGCGAAATCCAAGTCTGTGAAATAGCTATCCAGTGCGTGAAGGTAGCTGGGTGAAATCAGCGCCCCGGTGCGCGAAGGTGGGGCAAAATTAGCTTCGCCAAAATCATAACTCTCTGTCTCCGCGAAAATTAAATTTCCTAAATTCTTTTAACAATTGCCAGTGTTTTGTACATGCCTCGATAGCATTGTGATCAAGCACTTGGAGACATTCTGGGAGGACTATTAAGATGAGAGAATGGAAGCGGCGCGAGCAAACAGAAGATATTGAAATGGTGAAACCGGCGGATAGGTTAATGAAACAGAAGCAATCGAACCCTGTTAGTAGGAGAAGACACGATCAACCCCTAGCGGGGGAAATGAACAAATTATCTGTTGCTTCGATTTTACTTTAAAAAATATTTACTAGCATACCCCCAAAGAGGCTGAAGGGATCACCGAAGAAGCATAGGTCAAATTTTGATTATAGTTAAATTTAATATTATATATAAATGTATTGAATATAAAATTAATAATTTATCTAAAATAAGTGTCCTAAGGTAATTTATAAAACAATATAACTTGCATTGTTATTATTTTTGGCGGTGTTTGCGGAGGGGTTAGTGGCATTAGCATTTAGTACATATATAAAATATTTTAAAGTGGAGATGTACGAGCCAATGAAGAGCAAGAAGGAAACCTTTAAAATAAATTACTCATGATGTAAATACTATAATTTGCATACTCTAGTTCTTGAAAAAGGATTTCATGATGTAAATACTATAATTTGCATACTCTAGTTCTTGAAGAAGGATTTTATCAGGAATTAATTCAATGACATACATATGAGTCTTTCTGCTTAAAAAATGGTAATATTGTCAGACCAATTCGATGTCAAGGATCAAAGAAGATCCAAAACAAAGATGTCCATGGGTGTATTATAAACTAGGGAATGGGGACTCTTATGAAGTTCTTCGACAAGTTTATTGAGACACGGATGAATCGATGTTGTACATATATTGCTATTGAAGGGGATGTGATTGGTGAGATATGTGGCGTTGCTACTGCTACTTGTGTGGAGTAAATGTTTTTTAAATTCCAACAATTATTGTTACAGTTTTCATTGAGACCATATGAAATGGGGAATGGTTAATATATAATAAATAATATATATAATAATATTGTTTGGGTAAGATTTAATAAATTTTGATGTTTATATATTTACCATTTAAATTTATTATTAAATTAATAATGGTAAAAAAAAAATTAGTAAATATATTTATTTACATTTTATTCTTATTTTTTTGGATAATTTTTTTATGGGCTGATTCACTGGCTTTGAAATAGAACTTCTTAAAGACTTAACCCTATTTCCCATGTAACTCCCCCATAAGATTTAATAGAAAAACAAACTTAAATTATAATTGGAAGAATTAATTAATTCTTCAAATAAATAGCATTAGTCAAATATGTATGGTTTCCTTCTCTTGAATATTGCAATCCCTTTAACGAATATCTTTGGAGGCAGCAACTCGGGTCGTTTGTAACATCCCTCCCTTAATAATAAATAATAAATAATAAGAACTAATAAAAATAATACAAAAATAATAATTAATAAGTAATAATAAAAATAATAAATAATAATAAATAAATCATAATAAAAAAATAATAAATAAATGAATGATATTAAAAGAAATAAGTAATAAAAATAAAAAATAGTAATAACCAAATAACAAATAAAAAAATGATATTAAAAGAAATAAGTAATAAAAATAAAAATAGTAATAACCATATTAAAGCTCTAATAAAAAAAGGAAATTATCAAAAAAAAGAAAATAAAACAAGAAAGTTAAAAAAATCAAAGGAAAGTAAAGAAAAAGTAGCATGCACACACATGGAGGGTGTGCATGTGGTTCCCCTTCCAATGTTTTGTTCTATTTAATGAATGGTGAGGAGGATGGGAGGGGTTCCATCATTCCGAGGTTCTATCTTTCATTCTCTTGGGAGAATGGTATACTAAGACTTAGGAACACTGGCAGTAGTCGTTGATTGAGGGCTCGGGGGTGGCCAGTTGTAGCAGAATCCTGCACAATTGAGCCTACGGTTGGGAGGAGAGTCATCCCCAAAATCTTGTGGTCACTTCGTAGCCGGAAAGTACATGTATAATTTCATTGAAAGAATTTGTTTGGTTCTTGCATCCAATCCCCGTCACACCAATCCATCAAGGGCGACCACAACCTCTGTTTTAACCAATCCTTCAGTCTTGTAGACAAAATCAAAGTCATCAAAAGTTTACAATAAATTTGTGCTCAATTTCATCAAATGGGGCTGGAGCAGGTTATTATCCATCTCTCCATTGAAGAATCCCCGTCCTCGCTAAATCCCAAATCTGGGTTTTTCTGTAATTTACAGTCAATCATACCATAATAAAAAGGTACCTACCTTTTAGTATTTTTTAATGAGTATTATGCTTAACATAATTTTTAGAATTTCATATATAACTTTTGTTTATAAACATAGTTAGATATTTTAAAATATCAAACACATACATATATTATTAGATATTTAAAAATATCATCATATACCCATAAATAATGATTAGATATTTCAAATTAATTAATATGATACAGCTTAACAGATATTATAAGGGCCATTTAACCTCATCACCATGCAATTACTTGGTGGGGCAGATGAGGGTAAAAAAAAAATTTATGCCGCCTCCTCGAAGTAATCAACCTGTACTTTAAAACAAGTCAAGTTAAAATTTCCAACAAAGTATAATTTCGGATGCCCATAGGCCCTCACGATTAAACCGCTCTGATACCATATGTAACAGCACAAGTAAAACTAAAATTAATGTAAAAAAGGAAAACAAATTCTTTCAATGAAATTATACCTGTACTTTTTGGCTGCGAAGTGACCACAAGATTTTGGGGACCACTCTCCTCCCAACCGTAGGCTCAATTGTGCACGATTCTACTACAACTGGCCACCCCCGAGCCTTCAATCAACGACTACTGCTAGTATTCCTAAGTCTTACTATACCATTCTTCCAAGAGAATGAAAGATAGAACCTCGTAATGATGGAACCCCTCCCATTCTCCTCACCATTCATTAAATAGAACAAAATATTGGAAGGGAACCGCATGCACACCCTCCATGTCTCTGCATGCTACTTTTTCTTTACTTTCCTTTGATTTTTTTAGCTTTCTTGTTTTATTTCCTTCTTTTTGATAATTTCCTTATTTTATTAGAGCTTTAATATGCTTATTACTATTTTTAAATTTTATTAACTTATTTCTTTATAATATTCATTTTTTTATTTATTATTTTGGTTATTAACTATTTTTATTTTTTATTACTTATTTCTTTTAAATATCATTTTTTTTTATTATTTTTAATTATGATTTATTTATTATTATTCATTATTTTTCTATTTTACTAATTAATTATTATTTTTTGTATTATTTTTTATGTTCATTATTAATTATTATTTATTATTAAGAGAAGGATGTTACATTGTTTTGGTCAAGATCAAAGTAAATGCATATCTAGAATCTTAGCATTTCTTGGGACAACCATTGGATGCAAATAAGTTCGCATCTTGCATGTTATATAATGCCAGGAAGCACTTAATTATGGGCCTTCTCCGAAACGAAATTGGTGGACCAAAAAATGAGTGTAAAATTTCTAGACACCCAATAAAGTCAACTTGAAGTCAATGTCTAAAATTATATAACCTCCTTACCTTTATATCCAGAGAAACGTGAAGGCTTCCAAATAATTCTCGCTGAATTATGATTTGATTTTTGTTAGTTACTCAGCATTAATATATTTATGGAGATTATATGTAATGTTTTTTTTCAATTGTCGTAACATTATTTTTTGTCATATTTAATTTTTCTTTCTGATTTAAAAATAATAATAGAACCTAAGATTTCTAATTTAGTAAGACTTCATTTGCATAACCATTACTAATTAAATTACCCAAAAAAACTCACAACATATAGTGTTGAATGCGGAACCTAACTGCCAATATCAATGTGTCAAAAACCTAACAATATAGATATAACATACGATATAAAGTACTCATACATCTTGCTTTCATCGGGTTAAAAGGTCTAGAAACCAGAAGGTCTCTATTCAGTTCAATGCCCAAAAAAGACATTTAGCCTAACAGACAAATTGATTGTTTACCACATTAAAGATGCTTCATATGTGCTTCAAAAATATCCACCCAAATTTTTGAAAGTACGTGCTATTAGCTATGTATATAAGCTTTTACTTACGTTCAGTTCTGTAAAAATTCTTCAAAATTAAAAATGAAAAGAAAATAAGATTGAATATAAAATGGAACAAATTATTTAATAATTAAAAATGAAAAGAAAATGGGTTTGGATATAACACGATTATGGTCCTTTGAAGGCCAGAAAATAAAATCTAAGATGGTAAATTTGTTAAAATCATCTTCTTCACTCAGAAATAAGCTCTTTCTCCAAGTTCTCATAAGTGCTTGGAGATAAACCTCTGTTTCTTAAAATATCCCACAAACTAGTAAAATGGTAAACTCTAGTTTAAAGATAGATAAACTGCTCTGAATAATTCTGGTTCGCTGGAAAAAATTGAGTTTTATTCTGAGCAAATTACTCAAATTCTTCCATGGAATCCTTGTGAGCTAAAAATTAGGTCGGAAATCTGCACCGAAAAAAAATCCACTAGTGTCATGCTCGTAGAAACAAGTTTAAATAGTCGTCTATTGGAAAATAGACTTTCTTCCTTCAATATATATCTAATTCCCCAAAATCTTAGAACTTCAGATTACTTTACCTGTTAAAAATAACTAAAGATTTTCAGAACACGTGATTTTATCAAATATATCTATTCAAAGGGCACAAGAGCTGAAGTTCAAAACAGTTTTAGATTTATCAAAATAAATCTATCTTAAGTGCAATGGAATTGAAAATTACTTAAATTAGTAAAACACAAATTAAGATTCATTAATGGCAGAGATCACCAGAAACTATTTACGGTAAAGAAGACTACAAGCACTGACTATCATTGTGGCTGAGAATCCTAAATATCTAAGTTGAACTGGCTTAATGAATCCCAGCCAACATTCAACAAGCTCTACTTCGCTACAAATCACTTGAGTCTTCAAATTAATCCTTGTGAATTACCGAAACGTGCCACGAATTCCAAAAGAGAAGCAATGAAAGGGGAAAATATCAAGAAAACTTAAAAGGTCTCAGATAAGCTAGGCAGGCAGTGGGAAAGAATTGCAATACAACCACAAAAGTCACAAACTGCAACCTGACGTCAACTTCCGGCTGAAGCCTTAAGTCATCGAAAAAGCCGATTTATGCCCAAAACATGACAGAGCGTAATCATAAAACGAACTTGAAACCTTGCAAAGAACCATATAAAGGAAAATGAAAGTTGACAAAAATTAAACTTTACGTTAAATGACGAATTTAGGACTTCAAATTTGCCCGTAAAAGCTTTAAATAATCAAATTTTATTTCTGCAATAAGCAGCACCAGCAAAATCCCAAATAGAATCTTGATCGATTGGCAAAGCCTCGTAAAATGGGATAGTACTATGAAACAACTGTATATGAAATTAGAATCTGGTCCAAACCTGGAATCCATTCAGCCATTAATCGATTGCAACTATCACGAAAGAGCGTCTGGACACATATTTTGGCGGTATTCATATGTCTGCCGCATTCTCCGTGTATCTCCTCCCCTTGCCGTGGCCTCACACCGCAAGGTCCATACCTAACTAGTTCAATGCGTGACATGGACAGATGACATTCACCAGTTAAATGCGTGTCACAGAGAAATGACGTAAACAGAAGTGGATGGAAAACTTAAAAAGGTCCATACCTAACTAGTTCAATGCGTGACATGGACAGATTCAATGCGTGACATGGACAGATGACATTCACCAGTTAAATGCGTGTCACAGAGAAATGACGTAAACAGAAGTGGATGGAAAACTTAAAAAAAAAATAATGGGCTTTCTCTACTTAAAATCTCGCAATGATTTTTTTGTAAATTTAAGATATAGTTGTTAAATTTCAAAATTTTAGGTGTCCTAAATGTTTTTGATGATGCTGAACCTATTTCCATTATCAAAAACAAGATTCAAACACTACGTGTATAAGACTTTTTGAAAAAAATTTACCCAGATTCTTCGGACTTTTGGCCTCAGCTCAGTAAACTCCATAATTAAATATGCATAACAATTATTCTTTTCTTTTTTATTATAGACAACATTATTCTTGTATGTAGAGAATATTTTATTTTATTTTAAAATGGGAGAACACATTTACACACCATCTTCACACTGGGTAAAAAGCCACCCCAATCACTGGAGAAGGGACCCAAGACCCTGGAGGAATGTATACTCGCTACGGATTAGGTGACCTCATGTCGCAACACAAGCCTAAGGTCTTCGATAAAAGGGACCCACAAAAACCATTGATAGAGACCCACTCATGATAGATTACCCACCCAAGAACTTCACCCGAGCAGACCAAAGCCATAGAAAGATGAAGAAGCCACAATTCGTTCAAATCTTGGAATGTTAAACTTGGTCGAAGGATCATAATTATATTACACACTAGAATCAAGACTATAGTGTTCACATACCTCATGGGTCCTTTGGCAATTCTAGAGCAAGACACCAACTTAGAAACACAACAATAATCCAGAGAGGGATTGAATATAAGCTCTTTCTCTCGTAGAATGTGTACTTCAGAGCAGCGTTGCACTAATCACGATTATATTGTAAAATCGCGAGTTTCTGAAATCAGCGATATTATCGGCCGACAAATACATGTATTTTTCTCTGTGATTTTTATGAAAAATCCCAAAAAATCGCGATATAAATATATATATATATATATATATATATATATATATATATATGAAGAGGAGGAGGTGACACAACCTACCCAAACTACCCTTGTCACCAGTAGAAGACGTGGTTTACCTCCTGTAGCTCATAGTTCTTCAGCTTCTAGAGCACAGCAAAATGCCACTGCCAACTCCACCAACATCTACATTTAAAGGGGCAAAGGGAAATCAATAGTAGTGACTTTAGTTATTCTGGTTCATTTTTTTCGGCGATTTTTATGAAAAATCTCAAAAAATCACGAAAATATATATATATATATATATATTATATATCTATATATATATATATTATTCTATATATATATATATATATATATATATATATATATATATGAGGAGGAGGAGGTGACACAACCTACCCAAACTAACCCTGTCACCAGTAGAAGACGTGGTCTACCTCCTATAGCTCATAGTTTTTCAACGTCTAGAGCATAGCAGAGTCCACTGTCAATTCCACCGACATCCACATTTAAAGGGGCAAAGGAAATCAATAGTATTAGACATTAGTTATTTGGTTCATTTCATTGTATATGACATTATGACTCATGATATGAGATACATTATTATATGTTTTGTTGATATTTTGAGGCTGTGTTGGGAGTCATGAATCAAGACTTACTATTCAGGACATGATTTACTGTTATCCGTGATGTGGCACTAGAAATGATATTAAACATCTTATATATTAGTTATTTTATCATATTTATGTGTTAATGTATTTATTTTATGTTGTAGATGTTTTAGATATTAAAAAAATTGAAAAAGAATGAATATTTTTGTATGTTACTATTTTTTCCTGATTTTTACCGATTTTTTCCCCCGCCAATTTAATCCTGATAACGATTAATGCAACATTGCTTCAGAGACAACAAAGAGAGACTCTACTGAATCCCAAGAAGACCACTTGTAGGGATAACAAATCTCTCATGCCCGAAGCGTGTGGCTAAATCACTAGCGAGGTGAGGCGAATACCTGGAACGTGAAGCCCACTTGCCAAGAAGGGAGGAAACCACTCTGAAAGGTAGTGTTGAAAACCAAATGAGCACTGGGGTCCCAAATAAAATATCGAGATAAATACAGGGAAAATTTTAAGAACCCCTCTAAATTTATATATATATAATAAATGGGCAAATCCCCATGATACACAGGAAAAATGGAAGGTGATTTTATCAATAATATAATATGTATATATAATTTTTTTGGCGAATCTCTCACCAAATTATATTATCTTATAAGATCATGGCGAATATTTCATTGAATAATAAAGGCTTTGTAAAGGGCTAACAAAGTTCATAATGAGTATTTCTTGTAATGGCTTGAAGCCTTGCTAATTAATCCATGAAGAACCAAAAGAAGTATATTCCTTATATGGAATATAAAGATATTTCTCATGAAAAGTCAGTTAGGTTTAGCGCAGGGGTAGGGAGAAATCATACATGTGATAATGTGTTGGACTCATAATGAGTATTTCTTGTAATGACTATGAGCCTTGTTTTCTATGCAATCCCTCGAGCACTAAAATATGTATATTACTCATATGGAATATTAATATATTTCTCATGTATTGGAATATAAATATATGAGTGGGGAGTGGTAAATGAGCCACAATAAGTTCTTTGAAAATTGACATGAAGAAGATAAGTACAAAAAATGAAAAAGGTGAAAAGGGAAAAATTGAGAAGAAATACAATGGAAAAATGGTGAAACAACAAATTAATAATCCATGGGAGGAACAATGATTAGAGATAGTGAGGAAAGATGTTCCCTCAGCCTAGGGGTAACATAGGTAGTATTAGAACTCTCACTTATGCAAGTGTAGCTAAACAAACATTAAGCTCTATGCTAGTCATGAGAGGGAGGAAATTTGGGAAAGAAATGTGAGAACGAGAATTTAAATGGAACAAAGCATTGGGATTACAATCCTTGCTCGTTGAGTTTGGGTACTTCCTTTAAGGCTTATTGAAAAATTAGGAATGATCTATCTATGTATCTTGTTATATAATTAGTTTGTAAAATAGTTGCCAAGTAGCTATGTTAGAGCATGGATTTTGTGAATTTTTTTTTACTCATCCTACCTATCTATAAATGGAGATGAACAAATATGAATATTGGAGATAGATTTCTCCCATTTTTTTGTTGTAACAAATTGTAAAGGTATAGCCATGTCCATCATTAAGTATGCCCCAACTATATCGACAATATTCCCAAACCAAAAACTTTTTAGTACTAAAAAGCATTAAAAAATCCAACATTACATACTAAAAGAACATATTAATAAAATCTGCATGGTGAAAATCAGAACGAAAAGTTATAGTGCATAAAGGTTTGCAATAGAAATCAGCCTTAAAACTCTTGCGACCAAGCAAAACAATGATAATAAGCATGCGTCTCCCTTGGAATTTTATGTATCAAGATGAAACCCCAAAACGCAAAGCCCTAGCCGAAAATAAGTGAGAACCCCTTGGAATTTTATGTATCAAGATGAAACCCCAAAACGCAAAGCCCTAGCCGAAAATAAGTGAGAACCCCTCGCATCAGCCAAAGAAGAGGTTTATGCCCTGCAAAAATACTCAACATTTCAAAGCGACGTCCTTAAAATGTAGAGCCCTACATATATTTGCAAGAGCTAAGGAGGAAGATGAGATTTTACAATTTGTGAGCAGGTAAATAGCCTAATCATGATTTAAGTAATGTTTTGTTAAATTTCGAGGGTTACTGCGTGCAATTCAACTCAAAAAAATTATAATATAATTAACTTATTTATTCTTTATCTTACAGTATTTTTTGAATTGCCAGTTTTTACATCTTAGTATCATCCTCCCAGTAATCTGAGTGCAAAGAAGCCTATCATGTGGCAAGGAATCTTTTTTTCTACTAGGGTTTTGGATTTTAGACCATCATTGGAAAACTTGGCTCAATGTGAATAAAAATAAGTTTTTGAATATTTAGTTTTTTAAATATGTACTAATAAAAAAGATTTTATATAACATTTGAAACTAAGGAGAGATTTAGTTTTCAGTTTTGAATATTTATTTTTTAAATGTATATTAATTACAAAAGTCTAGAGAGAGATGTAGTTTTGAGAGAGATTAGTAGATAAGTGTTGTTATGATTTTGCTTAGTGAATTTCAGTTTTAAAATTGTCTATATTGACAAAAATTATTACAAAATATTTAAATTTTAAAATGAATATACATGGTCACCTTAGGTACTATGATTGTTTCCTTAGCATGATAAAAAATGAACTAGCTAGAATCTGACAACACTTTAGGATACCTCTAAGGACACATATAAAATAATAATTGTATTTATCATATTAAAATAATAACTTATGTTTTAATTTAACGGAGGCAACGTAATATTATATTGCATGATGGTTAATTTTCATACATATATATAGATATATATTTGACAAACCCTTGTAACTTGAAATGACCTCTTTAGTTTTGGAATTAAATAATATATATATATTTTTTATTATGTTTTGTGAGTGACCTCCTTGTGGAAAAATATCATGTTTGAGTGATGATTATATAAATAAACCATTACAAATTTAATTATATCTCAATTCAGAAATTGAAAGTGAAGATAATCATTCACTCACAATTGGACAACTTGTAATCATAATTATCAAATCACTTTCCCTTTATATAATATTGTCTTGTCAATAATTTTTATATCACATTAATTAATTATAATTTAAATGAATTTAAAAATTTATCCATTAAGGATATAAAGGTTAAGTCATTAATATACCCATGATTTTAACTGTACACAACTAATAAAATAGAAAAGCAACAAAAAAAACATTTTTATCATGATATTAGAACCTAAAAATAATCCCAACAAGTACTAGTGCTTCTAGCATTTTTTCAGCCCCATAATTAATACTTTTCATATTATTGATTTTTATTTTAATTTAAAATGAAAAGAAAAAGAAATAATTAAGTGGATAGATGCCTTCGTTTTGGAATAGGGTTTCACAATCATGATCAACCTATGCAAACCTCCCAAGTGATATGTAGAATATGGGCACTAATAGGCAAGGGTAATAGATGCTTCACCTGATCAAAACCATAATCAAAAGTAAACAATATCCCTATGTAAAAAAACCTTACATTTTGCAAATCTAATAAGCTATATGCCTATGTAAAAAAAACTTACATTTTGCAAATCAGAGTGCACTACTTTAAGAATTCACAATATACCTCTCTTTTGATACACACCAACCTAGATCCATCCTTAGTTAAGGTGAATGGGAAATGAGAATCAAAACCTAGTGAGTGGGAAATGAGAATCAAAATCAAGGGTTTCAAGGGATACCTAGAGGAAGAGGAAGAAGGTGGATCTAGGATAGCTTATGAGAATCAAAACCTAGCGAGTGGGAAATGAGAATCAAAACTAATGGTTTTGATGCATAGGAAGTAGAAGAGGGAGAAGATGGATCTAGGCTAGTTTAATTCCTCCTTTAAAAAGACTATATTCCACATGAATATCATGGGAAATACCACGGGTTCTCATAAACCTGGAGCTCAAAAACCACTGGTAACTTCACAAAACAAGACAACATCCTTGGATGGAATAAAAAAAAACCTCCCAAATGATAGCTAGAATATGGGCACTGAATAGACAAGGGTCATAGACGCTTCACCTGATCAAAACTAGAATATAAACACTTAATAGGAAAGGGTCATAGACATTGCACCTAATCAAAACGCTAATCAAAACTCATCAGAACCAGAATACGGACACTTAATAAGAAAGACCATAATCAAAAGTAAATGATACCCCTATGTAAAATATTACATTTTGCAAATCCAAGTATACTATTTTAAGATATCCCGATGTAAAAAAAATCTTACATTTTGCAAATCCAAGTATACTACTTTAAGTATTCATAGCATACCTCTCTTTAGATATACACGAGCCAACATCCATCCCTCTCTAAGCTTGAGAGATCGACAGTTAAGGCTAATGCGATATGTGCATCAAAACTGAGGAAGATAGAGAGAAAGAGCGAGAATGAGAAGATGGATTTAGGATGGTATAATTCCCCCCTTTAAATATATTATATTCCACATGAACACCATGGGTTCTTATAAACCTTGAGCTCAGAAACTAGTAATGGACAAAACAATATCTCTTGATATAATAAACAAATAATAATGTAGAATTTTCATTTTTACATAGAGTTATTTTTATTTTTATTTCAAAGTTTAACCTTTACTCAACAAAAATTGATTAAAAGAAAAATAATAACCTAAAATTTTTACATAAAATAATAATGTAGACTTTTCATTTTAACTTAGGGTTATTAATTATCAAATCTCTAGATAGATCCAAAGTTAAAATGGATCTAGGTTTGTTTAATTATTAATTATTATAATTATTAATTTTATTTTTTTAATGTAATTTCTATTTTTATGTAATTTCATTGAGTCAAAATATTTTAATTTTTAATTAATTAATTAATCAATTTTTTTAATTTGATTGAGTCATAATGTTTAGATAACATAACATGACATTACAATATCTTTTCCATACCAAAAATGTAATAACATTAAAAAAAAAAACTATAAAATATTTTGATTGTAAAATGAGAGATGGTTTTTGGGCATGTGGTATTGATAAGTCGTGGTATTGTAACAAAGCATGTTCACAACTTAATAATGTCCATGGTAATGTAGGGGTGAATATCCATGGTTAAAAAAATTGTTATATTATAGGTATTAAATTTTTATGTGCTTATTAATAAAGTTTAAATATGGTTACAAAATTAATAGACTAACTTATAGGGTAAAATGGATCTTAATTTATAACTATTATTTATATCTCATATATTTGAATGTGATAAGGACTGAGTTATATTCTTTAAAAGTAATTATATTATTTTTTGCTTTTAGGATTTAATTAAAAAAATGTTATAAAAAAAATTCAAATAAAATATTTATAAATATTTTGATTGTGAAATGAGAGATGGTTTTTGGGCATGTGGTATTAGCCCATGGTATTAAAGAAAATTGTGCCCAATGTGAGGTATTAAATCATTTTAATCTCCCAAACCAGGGGCAAATATCAAAATTCAGCAATTTTAAGGGAATACGATTTCCCAAACCAGCAAATCGGGCCAAATGAAGGTTCGGTTAGTTTATCCGCCCATTTTTTTATTTTGGGCTAAAATCAAAAATTTAATTATTTTTTAAATAAAATTGGGGCTAACTATATGAAAAGGGTTTTTAATAAAAAAAATTCACCCTCTTAAAATGTAAAAACCCTCAAATTTCGTCTTTGGGCTATAATTCGCCCCTACAATTTACCATGCCTAGATCATCATTAAAGAAGGGTATCTAAAGTCCAACAAATAGTTTCGATGATCTTTCTCTGAGATTGGATCAAATTTGAAGAATACCTTCGACTCATTTGAAGTTCAAAATTTTGCGGGCTTATATATTCACACACATCTACTATCAAAGCCAACCTTGTGATAGATTGAACCACATCAAGATCTGTGTCGGTGTCTCGTCTTTACAGAGGAACATCATCGGAACTTAGCATAGGAACTTTAATGGTTAACATACCTTCGCATGGGAACTTCAACTAGTCAACAAATCTTTAGATGACTTTCTCAGGACATAACTTTAAGTGTCAAACCATTGGATGCCTTACATCAAAATTTCAGATCTCTTGTAGAATGACATTCACAGAAACTTGGTTGACTGTTCTTAGAACAGAACTATGATCCTTCTTTATAACGAAACTTGGATTCATTCTTTAAACAAAACTTTTGATGCCTTGGCTTGACGTGATAGTAATATGAGTTTCTGGGTGATGTCTCCAAGGAAAGGGACCACTTTGTAATGACTCAAGTCTCCTATCTTTATCCGAAGAAAAAAGTTCATAGGTTCTGAGATACTATTAAAAGGTATAATTCATGTTGCTAGATGTTACAATGAGTATGCTGTTGTGAGATCCAAGTTGTTCTAAGGTGACAAATGCTACAATTGCTTGATCCATGTGTTACACAATTTATATGATCCAGTGTCGAAGTTTTGTTATATGAAGTTCTCAAATTGCATAGAGTATATGGCATGTACAACATAATATGTATGTGATGTAAGTGTTATGCATTTACTCCAAGCCATCTCCTAAGGTACGACAATATATGATGTGAAGTATGTTGGAGTATGTATCTGAGTATGTTGTAGCATTATCCAAAGTTTCTATTGTATGGTTGATTTATATAACTATTGATGAGAATTTTTGTACTCCCTTATAGTATGTATGCCATTAACAATGAAGTATTACATGACAGATAGCTCCTCGTCCTCATATGGATATGGCACATTATATTATATGGCAGACATGATTCTCATATGCATATGGCACATTACATTATATGGTAGACATGATTCTCATATGAATATGTCACATTATATTAATGGAAGAAAAGATCCTCATATGGATATGACATATTACATGGCAGACATGATCCTCATATGAATATGGCACATTATATTATATGGTGGACATGATTCTCATATGAATATGGCACATTATATTAACGACAGACAAAATCCTCATATGACATATTATATTAATCGTATGGCAGACAAAATGTTCATATGATCTCATATTTGATGATGGCAGACTTACTATTTGCTTGGCATTCCAAACATGATACTCATGTGTTGAAAGAATAGGCTAGTCAGAGAAGGGCTAGGACTAAGAGGGAGTTGTCCATATTTCAAAAGATAAGTATTATACATATATTTTATTGTCTTTTATCATCACTAATGTTTCTCGATGATGATGTGAAGTCCTTAATGATGATGGTGATGATATGAACCCATAGAATGATAAATGATACGTACTCCTTGTTGATAAGTACTCTTTTGATGTCATGAATAATGTGATTGGACTCTTTGATGGTACTTGATACTTACTCTTTGATGATGATAACCTGGACAATGATGAAGTAGATGATATAGTTGATCTATATACTCTATTCCTTTGGTTTCTTGACTATATAAATGATGTGGATCTCCTGATGCTAACATAATCTCTTAATGTTGATATGAACTCGTGGATGATGATGATGTGGATTCATTGATGATGAACTCTTTGGTGTTACAAACTCCTTGATGTAAGCTTTTTGATGATGATACGAATGAAGTTAATCCTTAATTATTTGGGTAAGGTCACTTTCCCAATATTTAGAGGGAGTAATGATTGAAAATGATGTCTATTGATATCAATAAGATTTTCAAAGCCAAGCTAGAAATCCTTGATAAACTATTTCCTACATGTAAAAGTCTGATGAGAAGGAGAAGCTATTGATCCCTAGTTTTCTTGATAAATACCTATCATGTGCCTTTAAGTCAAGCTATGGATGTGTTGCTTGTTGAGATATCAATGTGATGCTACTATTTATGGTTAGAAATTCACTTCCAGAATACAAGATTTCATGGTTATTCTGATATTGGCTCTCTTGGTAGTGTGATGAGTAAAAGGAGTACATCTAGTGCTATATTTCTTGATTATGTTGCTTTAGGAGCACTATTGAAGCTGAATGCATGGCTTATTACGAAGCCAGTTGGTTGTTGAATCTCTTCAATGAGTCATTTGAGCACATGCTGGTAACCATCATTGTATATTGCAATATTTTTTAGTGGGATTCATTTTTCAGAGAATCCATGTTCCACGACAACTCTAAGTATTGGGTACCACTTTATTTTGATATGATACAATGGAAAGCTACTGAAATCCATCATTCTTGGTTGGATGAGCATATTAATGTCATCTATACAGAGCCTCTTTGTAAATTCTTCAAGGAGAGGCTGGGAGTCATGGATAGATCCTACTATGAGGGTCTCGATTGATCATTGAGATCTAGGAGCCCCTAGGAGCTTGGGGTACTTCTTGAGCTATGAGTGACCATAGGGTGAGTGATTCAACTTCCCTTATTGGTGTGAGTGGTTCACCTTCCCCTATGATTGATGAAACATGTATGTAGGGTGAGTGGTTCACCTTCCCCTACTGTTGATGACATATGAGTAGGATGAGTCGTTCACCTTCTCCTATAGATACTCCAATGAGAGATGCATATAGGCATATGTTGACATGTCAATGGGACGTGGTTCATCCTTTCCCCACATGTAGGATTCCCATTCCCTACGATTGTTGGTTAACATGTCAGTGGGACGTGGTTCATCCTTTCCCCATGTGTAGGATCCTTCCTATCATTGATTGTTGTTACTTGTGTTTGTAAGATGTGGTTTATACCTTCCCTACATGTGATTGTAACTTGTATTTGTAGGATTTGGTTCATCCTTTCCCTATGTGTGATTGTGATGTGTGATTGTAGTATGTGGTTTATCCTTTCCCTACATGTGATTGTAACTTGTGTTTGTAGGATGTGGTTCATCCTTTCCCTACTCTCGGTGATTTTCATACGTAGGATGTGGTTCATCCTGTCCCTATGTATCGTTGTGATGTATGACTATAGGATGTGGCTCATCCTTTCACTACGTGTGATTGTAGGATGTGGTTCGTCCTTTCCCTACATGTGGTTGTGAGAAGGATGCGATACATTGCTTCCCTACTATTGATTCAATATCATCCTACCCATTTAGTCTGGGACACATGGGAAGTACCTCTCATCTGACTAATGAGTTGGGGAAAGTGGTTAGGGACCATAGCACTACCGCTGGATGCATTGGGTATTGTTGTACTCCCTATGACTAGGATGCATTGTGTTTCTAAACTTGATCTAGGGTCAAGTCTGATTGAGGTTTTACCTTTGAACTGAATTTTTTCAGTGGAGGGTGGTAAGGTCTTGTGACTCACTCTTAATCAATTCTTATGCATTATTACATTAGTGTTCAATAGAGAAGAGAAGATCAGAAATGAGGTACAAAGATGGTTCGTGATGACAAGTTGGCATGATGATCAATGATGATGGACAGACTGGCAAGTGGAATTAACCGTAGTTGAGAGGGAATGTTAGAATTGGAAACCAGGGCCAAATTCCACTTTGGAGAACTCCTTTGAGGAAGATGATTGCAACATTAAATTCCTCTCTTCGAGAGGACCAAAATCGATCTAAAGATCGTCAAATTTGGATAAGTAAAAGTGGGTTTTTGAATTTATGCTCTTACAAAAATATTATCAAGGTCGGCCTTATCTCTATGTCAGCTCAATAGATCCAATAGACGCGTCCCTTGATCTTCCATCGAATTGTATCCGGGTGCTTCCACCCTCATATCATCATGATCCTAAGAGAGCATCTCACATCTCTGTTTAGCCGCAGATTGGGAGCATACTAGACAAAGAGGAGAGGGCGAGATCCTTTTTGAATACCAAATTAACCTCATAGTTGGGCCAAGTAGAAGAGGATGATTTGTGGATTGTCTGGGCATGTTTTGGGTCTAGTTTTTGAAGTATTTTTGTGAGATAAGGCCATTTTCCTGTACTGAAGGTCAGACCCTTCACCACTATTTGGAGGAGGGTCGTGAGTCTGCACAGGGGGCTGGGAGTAGCTCTTCTTGCCAACGAAATAAAGAGGAGCATCTCTAAGGTAGCCGAAAACGTTAGAAGTATACTTGAGACATAGATCAGGGCTAATGATCTCTGGTGATTAGCCCTAACCAGGACGAGACCATAAGCTGACTTAGACAGTAAAGCATGTAGGTATGTTTTGAATCAGTTTGGACAATGTTTTTCACATCCACTTCTTCAGTTAAGGGATTGAAGTCTGGTAATAAGGTTGCATACATATTTAGGATTGAAGTCTGGTAATAAGGTTGCATACATATTCAGGATTGAATTCTGGTAATAAGGTTGAATAAATATTCAGGATTGAAGTCTGGTAAGTTGTTGCGTCATTTAGGAAAGCAGACTTGACTGGTTTATCTCCTTGTCATCTGGATAATGGTTTTCCTCAGCATATTGTTAAGTCAATATGACTTTAAGTGTACTCTCTCTCTATTTTTATGATGAACATTTGATAATAATAATAAGAAGAATTGATCAAGGGTTTTCCTCAGCTTGGGGTTTTCCCCTGGTTTCAACCACATTCTTGTGTTTTTCTGACTTGGCTTGGCTTGAGCCACATTCTTGTGTTCTTCTGACTTGGCTTGTCTTCAACTTTTATTATTTATGTTCTTTCATTAGTTACAATCATGATTAATGATATTGCTAATGGATTAATGGGAAAATGATGTAACTAACCTAAGCAAAGAACATGTTAAGTCAAAATTAAAACACCCTTAGGAATATACCCATTTTACCCTTGAATTAGACATTTCCTTCAATAATCGTATTAGTACACCAATAATTAAGAAATCAGTGTTCTTCACTTTAATAATAAGGGGATGGGTACTCAAAAGATGTGGGAACTTGTACATGATTTGTTTAATGTGGAAAAACCACACATCATTCTCATTCTAGAAAGAGACACGGAAGAAAATGTTATAATGAATTTAATTAGATATATAGTGAAGGTACTAATGTATGTGTAGGAGGATCCTTAGGAGGTTTTTACACAATTTGGGATCAAATAGAAGAAGTGTTGTAGATGCATGTGATTCTCACTAGATTTTTACTTTATTGTTCAACAAAGCTAGAAGAGAACATGTCCAAATTTTTAATATTTATGCTCCAATCCACTTAGAGAAAAAATCAAGGATTCAAGGCATGTCTATGCTCATTTGGGGACACCATTCCCATCAATAATATAATTCTACTTGGAGATCTAAATATGGTTATCTCTCTATCATAAATGCAAGGTGGAATATAATTCTCGATGGACTAAGGGAATCAGTAGATGATTTAATTTTGGAATGGGATCCCTGTGATCTTAAACTAATAAAAGAGAGATTTAATTGGACAAACATGTAATATTCAATATCAATAGACATCATTATCATTGCTTGGAAGTAAATAGTAACGAGATCTCCCTCTTTATGTGGGAATTTAAGATCAAGGTTGTAAATAGGAACTTAAAATAATGGACAAAATATAATCCCTCACCCATAAAAACAAGGGAAGAAACTAAAAAAAGGCTAGCTAATCACCAATATGCCATGGAAGTATAATAAATAACACTTGAGTTGTTACTCAAGGAGAAGGAATTAACTAGGAAAGTCCATCATGCCTTCACAAATGAATAAGAGTATTGGAGATTGAAATCCAAGAGTCTATGGTATAAAGCAAGTGATAAATATGCTAATATCTTTCACAAGCAAGCTTGAAGTAAAGAAGCTCATAGTCACATTCAAGAAATTTATCTTGGGTACAATGGTAGAGCATTGGAATTCTTAGCACTTTTCATGACATTGTAAAAGAGTTTTGATAGATGTTTCTTTACAAGACCTGCTACAAGCAAATCCTATGCAAAGTAATGAAAGAAAATAATGAGACTTTAATATGTAGGATTAAAGAGGAAGATATTATAAATTCCAAAAGGTATCTTGACCCAAAAAAATCCCCCAAACTAGATGGGTTCATGATCCATTTCTAGAGATCCTACTATAATATAATCAAATGTGATTTCAGTCAAATGTTGAATGAAGCCAAGAAAAATCTTAAAGTGTTTAGGTGGGGGGGCGTGTAGGGTGGGGCACTCATGGGTTATTAAATTCCTCTTTTTTGATTTGATTCGTAAATAAAATAGGTCATCATCCTTTGCTTTATTTCAATAAAAATATACTTAGCTCCCCATATAAAACATTGATGAATATCATTGCAAATCGACTTAGCTTCCCACTCCCTTTTTTGATTTCAAAGGAATAAGGAGGCTTGATTAATCAATGTCAAATCATTTGTTGCATAAGAATATATTCACTCCATCCATCTAAAAAAGGAAAAAGGAATGGTGAGCAAACATGATATGGTAAATGTCTTTGACAGGGTTAGGTGTCGCTTCTTTTCACATCGATCAGAAGGTTTGGATTCACCAAGTAGTTTGTTGGACGATTGAATCCTATATAACAGATTTATGGATAGTTCCATTATTAAATGGGCAACAAGCATCCGTATTTCAAGGAACACGAGATTTCAGACAACGCTTCCCTTCATACCCCATGTTGTACATTCTTATGGTAGATTCTCTTAGCAAAACATTGGAAAAAAGAATGATTTTTCTAGGAATCTTATGGGGTTCAAAATAACACGATGGGTAAAAATAACCAATCAATCTCATTTCATAGATGATACTTTTCTATTACGAGGAACCTCCCTTGTTATCATGCAAAGATTTAAGTATATCTTAGGCAAATTTATTGTTGTCTTTGGGGATGCATGTAAACACTATCAATACTAGTGTAGTAGATAATATGTGGCACTTGCATGATTGCAATAGATAGCACAAGCTTTGGAATTCTCTTTCCAATATAAGTGGAAGACTCTAAAATATATTGGAATACCAATAACTTATAATCAAACTAGGACTAAACATTGGATGTTGATCCTTCCCAAGATAAGAACAAAATGAACAATTTGAGGTATTAATGGATCAACGTGGTGAGAGTATTAGTCCTCATCAAGCTTTTCTTATCGGTTCTTTTTGTCTATAAAATATAAACTCCCCTAGAACTAGGATGATGGACATAATATGTAAAACAACTAGGAAATTTATGTGGCAAGGGAAAGGCTAACAACAAAAAATATCACCTCGTCAAATATAATAAAGTGTGAACTCCCTCTGATCAAGGTGGAGTAGGTATGAGGGATCCAACAATGATGAACCTAACATTGGGAGCTAAAATATTGTGGTAAGTGTTTGGTCAATTTAGTGTGATCTAAATTTCTATTTATATTGTCAACCCGGGGTTCGTAAACTGACGAAGTGAGGTGTACTATATGTACTTAGATAACCATTTCCTTAGGCTTTTAATAGAAGGGCTTTCAAAGTTTCATCATCTAAGTTACTCATTTTTTCTCTTTTCAGGTTATATTGAAATCTTTCGAGCAAATCCTCCAAGTTTTCATCTTCCTTTTGCACCATCTTGAATACCTCATCCTTGTGATTGGTGGGCACACAATAGTCCAGGTACCTATCCAAAAATGTTTGTTTCATATCATTCCAAGTACTAATGGATTGAGTGAGTAATCCCATGAACCATTTCAAGGCTGCCCTTTTCAATGTTGAAGGGAACAGTTTGAGTTTTTGAGCGTCTTCCAGATAATCATAAGTTCGACATACGACCTCAAACTCAAATAGAAATGTTTTAGGG